>JALRMI010000655.1:0-11535 GCA_026120165.1 Leptosphaerulina australis
TGTGCACTGTCTCACTACAGGCAATGCTCATCTCCAACATCGACATAACGTCTCTGCGCTGGCTTTGAGCTATCAAAGAGTCAGGTTCCCAGGCTTCACAACATGTACCCTAAGATGTGTTCCATCAAGGGCTCCTACGCAGTCCTTGAAGGCTGGCCAGCGTCTTGGATCGTCTTTAATAGCTTCAGAAACCTCACCGGAGGCAGGCCGTACAAGCTCAGGATAGAGCTGAAGAATAGTGTCTAGGACATGATAAAAGTATCTATAGCTCATCAATAAGTAATTAGCTCTGGTTACTAAATAAAACAGCACTTACTTTGACACTGTATCCAGCGATCGACCGCACCGATACTTGACGTTCCTCCATGACGCTCCGTTGCCACAAATATACAGGAAAACCAGCAGCTTTCTTCCACTGAGGCATGGGTATCGCGAATGCCCCTTTCTCTTAAGGATTGAGCTAACGCGATAAAAACTGGTCGGCGGAGACGCGCCTCTGCGAACAGCTGCGTATCGTCACTCAAGCAATCAGAGAGCCAATGACTGCCGCGATATTGATCGGATTCTCGAGCCCGAACACCAGATGGCGAAGGGTGATATTCAATTGAGGAGGCAGCTGTTGCAGCGCCCAATACAGCACTGGCTACAGCCAGTACAACTGACTTCTTGAGCTTCCGATCCATTACAATCACGTGCAAAAACGGAGCTGCCAGAAAACATATTGAGGTATGAAGTAACAGTTTGAATCTGAAGCTCCGTTTATCTCAAAAAAGCAATGATCGGCGCCAAGAACGCGCGAGCAGGGATTAAAAAATCACCTGATAGCGCTAACAAAACGGAGCCCCGATTTGTGCAAGCAAAACGTCGTTTTACCGAACACGCCTCCATTTTCAGTACCGTATTGAAAACGGAGCCCAATTGGGCGAAAACGGAGCTGTAAAACGGAGGAACCGAACAGGCCCTACTTTTGGATTTTCCCCCGCACTTTCGCTACTTGCCAGATAACCTTGTCAGACCAACAACACAACTTTGTCGCATGCAAATCTCTAAAAATTCCTGGTATGAATGTACACCTACTAGGAATATCTATAGAACTGATAAATAGCAAAGCTGGCCGTCCGAAAATTGATCAACGTTACTGTCCGTACACTTAAAAGACGGTTTCATACGTGGGGGGTTCAAAAAAGGACCCCCACTGAGGTTACAGATGCAGCTAAGAAGCGGATTCAAGTACTCTTCTTCGAGGTGGGGCTTGAGGATGCAGAAATGCTGACAGTATTGAAAACGAAGGCTTTAATATAGGGAAATATACACTTGTAAGACTGCGGTTTGAGCTCGGTAATCGCCGCCGTGTTCGAGGAGTTGAGCAATGTCAAGAAGCAGACGAGCTTGTACGAAAGCTTATATCTGAAGAGATCCCACACGGTGTTATTGATGGATATGGACGCGGATACCTTTATACCCACTTCCGCCAGCGTGACCATATAGTTGCCAGAGATCGGTTATTCCAGGCTTATCGCACGATCAACTTTGAAGCGGTCGAACGACGGAAACGTGACCTTCAGAGACATCGTGGCGAGTATATTGTTCCTGGCCCAAACTTTGTCTGGTCTGTTGATGGCTATTGCAAATTTCGTCCTTACGGCATTGAGATATATGCATGTATTGATGCTTATTCAAGATATATCGTCTGGGTGTTGGAACCCAAGATGAGGATCGACAACGGCTATGCAAGATGTCGGCTGTGTGATAAGAGGATCAACATCAAGACGTATATCGGACCGATGTCCAATATACCTTCGTGCAATGATGCCCAATGCCACTTCATACACGGACGACTGGAACATACGGTGAGCATGGGAGACCACGTGTCGTCTCTCATCATTCAGATAAAGAGACGACGAGCCAAAGGTAGATAGAATAGAAGCATCATCAATGAACAATCGTTAGAACTGTTATTTCCTTTTTACCAACTTTGGCACTAGTGCTATAAGGCCTACCAACACTGGGTGTATATTGGGATATCAGCTTCAACAACTGTTAGCTGTGCTCACCAGTTCTTTCAGTCTCTAGAAGAAGTTGAACAACAGCCACGCTTTGTACGATCTGACAGGGGCACTGAAACAGTAATGCTAGCAGAAGCGCATTACCAGCTCCAGACATCGTACGAACCAGATTTGGAGTTTCAACAGTGCTATCTCTATGGCACGAGTACAGCAAATCAGCGTATTGAAGCGTGGTGGCAGCAGTTGTCTAAGGGATTATTATTTCGCTGGCGGGTAAGTCCCCAGAGACTATGGCCAGTTATGCTGCTGTCTAAATGAGATTAGAACTACTTTAGTAGTCTTCGTACGAAGGGGCACTTCCCTAAGGACAACCCTGCAGACCAAATAAGCTTTTACGCTGTTCATGTTCCAATTCTTCGAGAGGAACTGTATAGCTCTGTACGACTTTGGAATGCACATTCAATCAGAAAGCAGAAGAACCGTCCAAATGCTGTGGTTGGAAAGCCGTTTATGCTCTATCATCACCCAGGAAGCCATGTACAGAACTGGGGTGTGGCATTTGACACCGAGCAACTTTATGAGATGAAGAACAACATTGGGGAATGGGATATTGATACTTTTCTGCCTTTAGAGACACTGAACTGGTGCAATGCGGTGTTTGAGTCCTTGGGGTTTAGTACTACAGCAGCAGCACGGTCTCTTCCTATTGATCGTACGGCACCATATATTGAAATCTACCTCCTGCTACGTGAGAAAATAGAGTTCCACATCCAGAACCAGTTCGAACCAACGCTCTCTCTGCTAGCAACTCCGGTCGGTGCACAAAATTGGTGTGTAAGTACATGTGTCGGTATACCCGCGCGTGAAATGGGAAGGTATAATGGACGCTGTTAATCGACTGCCCGTAGATTTCGCGGAACGCTAGTCTACGGTGGCGCAAAGGCACGGGTTAAGATGAAAGTGGAAGGGTTGTATTGATGAGATAGAATTGATGATAGTACCACGAATCTCCTACGTAGCAAGGGCTATCAGCGACGTCGAAGTCCTCTACTAACTTGCCAATTGTAGGTTCCGATTCTCGGGTTCGTCCTCTCAATGTTGGCTGTGGCCGTATCTTCATGCACTGCCGTGTTGGCGCTTACTCGATCCGCGCGATACCCAATCCGGCCAAAAAGTGACCTGTCTTATCGTACTGCTATCACAGTACGATTCGCAGTGATACCAACAACATGGTTCCAGTGCCATATGGAGGATGCTAATTGCCCATACAGTCAAACCATGAAGCAGTCCCTCAAGTTGACCTTGAAACAAATACTCAAGGGCTAGATATTCCTGTAGATCCAAATGTAGTAACGTGAACCGCAAGCGAACGACGCACCTAAGCGAACGACGCACCCAAATCCCTAGTAAAACCACGAATTTCACAACCATTTATCTCAACAGCCACTCTATAGAATCTTCTGAAATTTCCAAGAAAGTATTTTGTGTGTACTGGTAAGTATGTACCTGAATTTTATGGCTGTAAGTATAGTATGTGTAGAGATCGCATGCACATACCCCTGCAAAACAGCCTTTTCTTAATCTTTTCTTAATAACTTCTGCAATATAAATCTCACTCATTTTAAACTTCAAATGACTTTAGTTTATATAGATACATCTCTGTCCTGAGATTCTCAGAACATTTGATCATGTGGCTGTTGAGATAAATGGTTATGAATTTCGTGGTTTTACTGGAGATTTGGGGTGCGTCGTTCGCTTGCGGTTGACGTTATATCACTCAAAGTGTCAAGACAAAAAGCGATACCACACTCTGTCCCAGCGTTGATTGGTATAAATACCTTCTCAACACAAAGAGAGAATCTTACAATTAAGGAGGCAGTCGAGTTATCACAGAAGTCTATCGCACCTCCAGAAGCTACACAAGGTGAGGATGGCGCTTGTGTGACTAATTCGCTTGTGAAGTACGTTATTTGAGCATGTCTTGAACTGCCCAAGATTCAATCCTTGGGTGCTTGCCATAATAGAATCAACATCAGGATTCAGAGTACTCCGCAAGCTGCAGGGGTGCCAGTCACAGTTGCCCCTACGATATGCATGTTGTTTACCATGGCACCATTCTGGAGAATCCATTTCTTTAATTGTCTTACTGATGCTCTCGAAACTATGTTCCTAGAATGGTATGTCTAGCTCAGGCAACAGATAACCAAGGCGATTCATCTCCTTATGAGTGCCCCAAGAAGAATCTGTGCGCCGGAGCTGTTACCATCAGGGCGTGTGTAGGTGCCTTGGAACCTTTTGATCCAATTACGACACAAGGAGAGAAGGGCCTCGATTGCGTGATATCGCCGGAGCTCCAACATCTGTACAAAAGGTCAAACATCTCAGAAATACACACATGCACTACTACTGCTGTGCACCATCGACTGTGAAAGAACCTACATTTGAGAAGATCTTTCGACCATATCCAGAGTACCTTAAGGATGCGACAACTTGCAGAGTCTTGATCTCGCGCTTAGAATGGTAACTCAAGTGGCTATTGAGAGAGCTGTTGAGGAACATTGCGGGTTTCAGGGCTTTGCTAACATCCCACAGCTTGACGGTATTATTCCGAGAGCTTGACGCGATGCGCTTGCCAAACGGAGAGAACGCCACAGCCCTGATCGGCCTTGAATGAGCTTTAAGCATCTTCCTGTAGTCGCCTGTTGTAGCGTCCCATAGCTTGACAGTGTTATCATTGGAGTCTGACGCAATGTGCTTGCCGTCTGGCGAGAACGCTACAGCCCTGACCCCGTAAGGTCTTCCACTGGTACTAGTACCCGCATCGGATCTCCAGAAGTGTTGGGTTCGCACATGCTAATAATCACTGTATTCTTGAACCGGTCACACATTTGTTACGGATAGCAGCATTGTTCGTATCGTGAGCGGAGAGCTCGGTGATCAGTATGACGCTTGTCAGGTCTTTAGTTAAGTACGCAAAGATCGACCTATTTACTCAATGACACTCACAAGATTATAGTCTCATACTCACGGGCTTCCTGGTCCCCCACAGAAAGCTCGACACAGAGTGTATTAATCTCTTCCCAATCAGGGGCCGAAGGTGCTTCATCAAAGCTCTCAGGAAGAGAGTCATACCCAATGTAAGCAAAATAAGCTTGATTCGCCTTTTACCCGAACCTTGCAAAGCTGAATGCCCATTATCGCTATCGACTCTGATCCCCCAGTTGCTGATATCAAACACCTCCGCCTCTTCATCGAGATACCAACACCACCATGCACATGGTGGTCGATCACCCAGGTAGTCGTACTCGCTCGCTCGTCTTACGAGGCGCCGCTGTCGACGCTCAGAGTCTACTCCAAGTGCAAAAAGTAGGCGCTTCACATCGACCTCCTCATATGTAAATCGATCTGCGCTAAATCGAACGTGGCAAAGCGCAATGAGCACAACGTTGTCTTCGTTCATGGTGTAATCCGGCAAAAATCGCTCGAGCGACCGTCTTTCATTCTGTGCGACAAGACCCAGCAGCGCAAAGACGCGGTCTCTGGGATCTTTGCACTGGGATCCGCTGTGTGATATCAAGAGCTTGTACAGCGACTGTTGATACTTTGGATGTCTGCCACGATGGCGTCCGATTACAAGCGGCCAGGCAGCCCAATCATGTGATAAAGAATTTTTATAATCAGATTCCTCTGAAGACATAATGCGGACGCCTGTCGCAAATTCAAGGATGCGTTCGAAATGCACCCAATCGATCCTACTGTTTCCACAGTGCAGTTGGACTTCTTGGCCAAGTAAACACTCCTGGATCGTCCAGAATCGGCTCCAATAGGGACGGTTGGCTATATTTTCCATATGATTCCACCAATCAAATCCGATGTCTTCGTACGTTGTGATCGGTTTGTGGTGGTCAAGAATCTGAGCTCTTACAAACTGTGGCATAGGTGGAATACCCAACCATATCGCCACAACAGCGGCATTGCTATATATCTGATCCATTACACGTTCTTGAGTATTCCGTTCTTGATCGTTGCCTTGGTTAATACAAACTGCATCAATCCAGAGATAGGCTATTGGGCCTCGTGTAGAAAGGACATCTTCCCTAAGATAGTGCAAGCAAGACCACAGACTAACTCTTGTCAAAAATATCTTCCCATTGAGAAGAATGCACTCACTAGGCACACCATCTCCCCAAGTATACGAAACAGCTGTATAAGTCGGCGCAGCCTCGCGTGGGTAATGATAGATCTCAAAAGAAAGATTGTCCTGCCCTATAAACACTGGTCTGAGTAGCCGCAGACTATCACTGCGGAGAGGTTCATATTCGTAACTCATGTTGTGGAGGACAAGAATGCTGCTGGTAGAATGTAGAGGTAAGTGTGACAGGGAAAGGCTGAACTGAGCAAGGATATGAGGCTGGGTGCTTAGCACACGCGTAACAAGTCATCGTGCAGGATGCATCGGAAGCGACTATTGGTGCTTTCGAGAACGGGAAACTAGATACCCACATAATCATCCACTTTTGGTTCCACGTCGATAGATACTACATGCGATACTCTATCATTTCGTAGTGTCAGTACCACATCTCATATCTTAGAAGCAAGAAGCATAGGCCTGGCATCAACTTCCCTCTACTCCCACTCGTACAACACTATTCTTCTGATCTCGCATGGAGGAGCTGAAGACAAGAAACGCCTCTACTAAGAGGTAGCTTAAGCAAGAACCGCTTCCGCTCTAGCGCCTGGCGCATCCCCAGTATCCCATGATATGTCAAGATGTATGAAGAGGCAACTGCCAAATGTACCAGGACATTAATAGAACACAACAACAACAACAACAACAATCAGAACAGTAACCTACTAGAAACGCACTTAGGAGATAGGCGCATCGACCAAGCCACGGTCTCCTGCCATTGCCGCCTAAACCCTAAGATTGCCGACATATTGATTATGTGTCATTCTGAAATCCGCTCACGGTTTCCTAAAAATGGATTCTCGTAATTCACATTCGTTACACCAAACCATCGTCCGGGAAGCGCCATCGAAGACGAGTTGTGAAATGAAAATCAAAAGGAGACATCAAATCCGATCAAAGTAGCTCGATAAAACTCCCTATATATGGCAGCGCACTGGTAGTACAAGATTTAGAGCCTCCGACAAAACGGTGGTATCGCCAATAGAGAATCCGCAGATAGAGGGAATTGGAAAACCATATGGAGATTCCAGTCAATGTGGCACAGAAACATGCAATACCTCAACAGTTTCAGTTTTCGGGCTTTCGTTTTCGTAAAATGGTTTTTGTCCAATAACAAACGATTTCCCACTGCAGCGTCATGTCAGCCGTCTGCATCCTATCTCTAGGAATTAAGGGCATTTGCTCCAAAAGAGCGGGAAAGACATCCAAATTGAACCAAATACCCGCTGTTGTATGTTTTTGAACTTTTTCTTCGCCCTTTTTTAAAGATCAGCTCCGACCTGAGATGCTCCAAGGCTGACGTAGCGCTCATGGATTCTTTCTTCGTTGTACTGCTTTTTTTTTTGTAAATTGTCACTCAGCCTACACTTACACACAGACAAAACGATCTGCGAGATACCCAATCTAGCCACAAATGACATACCGCATTGTTATTACAGTCTAATCCATAGTGTGATATCAACATCCATATTATATATGAAGCACCTCCACATATGATTTTATGCGTGTTTACAGCAGTCACCCCACGCTTTCACTACATCATTAAAATTGCAACAAGAGTACGGAAGCACTGCGATTGCAATTAGCCATACTGTATGGATGCTGCTGCGATTAAATTTACTGCACTGTACTCATGCACCACGTGATGCGTATGGTGTGATTGCACGCTTTGTATTACGGCCTGTTGGACATGCTGCATCAAAAATCAACCTTAAACGGCACACCGCGCACCACATGAATGCTGTCAGTAGAATATTGATGGATGGATTCAGGTTATTGTCAGCAGGCCTGTTGAGCAGCAGCGGCTCAACGATGCTACTCGACGACAGGGATTGGGACCAAGACTGCCATGACAAAGATTCTGCCTGTGACGGTGCCGGATGAGGCCTGGAGTCGTAGGAAGCGATCCATCGTGGCGAGGGCTGAGGATAGGCAGCCGCCGGCTTCATTTTTACGTCTTTGGCTTGCTCAGTTTAGGCCAGTTTAGGCCAGTTTGGCTATGGATTTCTGCAATAACCTGACGAGAATTGAGTCTCATTTGGTTCTACGCTCATATAATATCAACTCTACGACACCCTATCCTTCCCTAAACCAAACGAACCATCCGAACTACGATTGCTTCGCGACCTTGATTCGATCGATCACCAGCTGCTGTACGCTTACGTTTCGATCACGACTTATGATGAGTTTCGTTCGCCGTTGAACGAAGCGTAACATCGAACGAACGAGTCGTAGTGCGTTACGATGGGAGCGCTGAGGGTGTAGCTTCTCTATAACATATGTCCCTATCTCATTTTGGTACACAACAGCAGACATGGTAGCTGATTGGTTATGTGATTTGTTTTGAATATCTTTAGTAGAAATATTATGGGATTGTGGAGCTGTATGACGTGAGAGTTCACTCGTAGCTTCTGTGAGAGGCTGTTAAGGTCCGGCTTAGGGTCAACCAAGTACCTGCATACATTCGCATCCTCACCACCACAAGTGTGCCTACCAGCAGGTAACTAACCACATGTGAGTTCCCTGATTTTATGCCTAATCAGGGTGGGTACATAGATTTAGGCAGGTCCTGACAACACTTCAGAAACTTGAACTCGACCAGGGCCCAAGTCGATCGAATCCCCACAGCCGCATAAAGGATCCATATAGATTGAAGCCAACAATCAAATGCCGTTTGTATCGAACGGCCAATACCTCCCTCACGTATCGGTAAAGGTTGAGCCACGTCTTAAAAACTATATCAGCTGATGGGTTCCACTCCAACTTTGTAGGTATGAGGATTTGTGACCAATGGCACTTTGAATCCATACCAACGTTTGAATCGTCCACAAAGCCGACATTGAGCTTGCAGTCGGCCGTGAAACCTTGAAAGGACCTGTGAGGCTGTGCTAGTAGACGCCGTCGACTCCGGGGTCCCAGCAGATGCTCTTCCACGAAGTTTAGAAGCTGATCTATTTGAGGTGCGAACCAGTTCACGACATCAATCTTTTCCATATCTTTAGGCCAACCCTGCCATCTGCTCTCCGCCCGGTAGAGCGGGCTATCTCCTTCCTTACGCCTGTCTAATACCGTTTTTACTGCCTGCTCCTGATCTGGCACGACTTTGACGAACGCCTTGGAGAAACTATCTATGTCAACATACATGTCTCCCAGCTCCTCTTTCAACATACCGTCTTAGTTTTTTCGGTGCTCATTCGTGTTTGCAAAGCCGCTTGTATTGGCGGACATAAGCGTTCGGTCGCAGAAAAGAGGGCACCGATGTGGAGGCGTCAATTCGGTGGCAGCGTCGTATACTCTATCCCAAACGCCTTCATCGGGCTACAATTTGAGGATCGCATCGAGCAGAGGTCGTATCGGTTTAACGTTAGAGTTGACATACCTGACTGCTTCATTGAAGCTCAAGAGGTCATGAAAGAGAGCTTCCCCTCCATGTTGAGTCTGTAAGGTTTGAGTGACCGGGAAGACTAGCAAGGCGGAAGCAAGAGCAACTAACAAGCTTTTCGTGCTTAGATTCGTATTAGAAGTATACAGTAAAGACACTAGGCTATAATACCTTGGTATTCCATCTGATGCAGCGCAAGCGACGAAATGGGCATGTCTGCGTTTTCGCATTTCACTTTTAAGGTATTGCGAAGGTCATCAAGTCCTTCACCGAGTGATTTAGACTGTATGATCTGCGACCGCGATTGCGAAGACGTGGTTGGATCGGATTGGATTTCATATCAACGTCCACCCAAAGTTTATGAATATATGAGACGAGATGAGTCTTAGATCATCTGATAGGGGATGGAATTTTCTAGGGATTGAAAATATGTGAGTATAAGGGGTCGTGTGGGATTCGTCCCAAGGGCGGATGCAGCTACGAAGACATGGTTGCAGTATAAGCCGAGACACTCAACGAATCTCCAGTCGGTGCTTAACGGAGTGTCGATTGGGCCTCCTGCCTGCTTTAGGATCCAATTTTTCTACCTCTATCACTCCTATTATCGGTACCATGGACTATCGTTGACGGGCTCAGTCATGGCTTGGTTCTCCTTCTCTGATCATTTACCACGCCCCTGCCTCCAAACGCCTTCAACAAGCAAATGCTGCAGCAGGCAAGGTATTATTCTATAACTTTGAGAGCCTCTGTGGCGGCCATGTCTCACATTACTACTCGCAGGATTCTCAGGATTCTCAACTCTCAACGCAAGTGTGCTATTACTTTTAATCCCACGCATTGCCCTATGATATACTAGAGTTTCTGGCTACAGTATTCTAGGGATCATCGAGGGTTTGTTTTTGTAGGATCCTTTGCGTTGGTAATATTTGTTTTAATGAGTATTTTGAGTTTCTTCGTACCGTATTACGTTTACTACGCTTACGTACTACATATTGTAGGGAGGTGACCGTGATAGCTAGTTGTAGCGGACTACGCTGCAGAGACCTGCGTAATAACAGCACCAGAGCACCAAATGTAGCGCAATACGTTTTGTTGCATGCCCTAGTTCAAACAAGAAGGGTACTCAGGAGGAATGGGGCATCAACTCACTGAGAACTATCAGTTTTCGAACAATATGTGCCACCATCAACTCTACAACTTCAGCCTTACCATGAAATCCGGAGCCAAACACTCGCTGAAGTCCTGCAGTAAGTCAACACCTCTGTCGTTGTTTCGATTCCCACACCTGCTCAGGTACGCATCCTGTGACTGCATGTGTATTTGTGTCAATCCATGCACTTGTACCATGGCCTCCTCCCACTTCTTTTCATCTATCGCGCTCACTTTGAAGGTCAGCAGAATCAACCTTTTTTATATCGATATAGTGGCATTGATCTCGGCAGCCAGTTATTTGGAAGAGATGGGACAAAAAGACCCCGTAATTAATAGAAGCGCGGAACATGGCCCTCTCTACTGAAGGGCTGTTTGCTATCTGAACTTCTATAATGGCTTGCAATATGGACTTTGGAGATACGGATGCTTCCTACACCGAGAGATTTGTACAACATGGCGTGCAGGATGCATGCATTGAACCTTAGGAACTACTCAGACAGCGCCCGAAGCATGCAGCAAAAGCAACAACCTCAGAAGCTTGTTAAGAATCTTGGTCAACATGAGAAAATTCGACAATAACAAAAGGACAAACAAGTTCAAAACAAAGTAGCTACTACGAGTCGTCCAAAACAGTGGAGTTTTGTTGCTCCTTATGTACTGTAGACGTCTTGCAATAGTTATTGGGTTGGGGGGGGGGGGGGGGGACCAAACAAGTAAGTTTTATGGAGATTTAGATTATGGAAACCTGATAGCTATATTGAATAGCTTTGGTACGGATTTTACCACATATTGATTATGCTTCCCAA
>JALRMI010000656.1:0-11493 GCA_026120165.1 Leptosphaerulina australis
CAGCTTCACAGATCTAGAATATGGTTACATGTCATTTCACAGTGCCTGTGCTAACTAATCGTACGAAGCACCATGCTGCCACCAACTGACGCTAAGTCATGGGGTCCGGTCAGTATTTCGAAAACGCCTATATGTAAAGCTTAGCTTATTCGAAGGCGCGATTACCGAAAACGGAAATACGCATAACCGTCTTCCCAAACGGGCGCCACAACAGACGACGGTCCGGACAGGAGAACTTGTTTTCAACGTCCTATGGTCGTATGTGAAATTTAAGAAAATTAGTGCTTGTATAAATAAGTAATAAAAATTATCTAAAGGCTGCCCGTTGTATGGGCTTGTCAAATCGGCTCATGGGAATCATCCCAGACCATCCCTTGTATTTCCATAGACCAGCACACTTGAGACCCCCTACACCTTATCAGGCGAGTCACTCATTTCGTCTTATATAGTCATAGACTTCCATAGACGTTAAATCAAAATCCAATCCAATCCTGTGGACTTGTCAAGCTTACAGTACTCCATTCCATCTCCATAGTACCGTATTACGGCCTGTTGAATGCACTGTTTCGACGTGTGCAGTGATCGTCTGCTTGAAAACTCTCAGCTTAGATATGCAGTTTGACACAGGAGTCAGTTGAAGGGAGGTTATGAAGCTGTCCTTATCTGGAAGTATGGTGTTGAGCTGACGTATGTTGACCACAACGGCTCGTCGCAGAGGCTGTGGCTTTGCCAGCTCTGCCATGCAAATCGAAGCAAGAATGACGTGAAGAAGGTGAACAGCTATCACCATATCGACTAACATATGCTCAAGATGCACAAGATTGGCCCTACCACATGTGAGCAGATCAAATCGACGGTGACATACCGGTCACCATTCGAAGCAGCCGCTCGAGTCACAGGCATCCATTGCCACTGAAGGTTGAAAAACCTCACCACCAAGATGTAACTATTTTTAGGTACTTTCAATCGAACTCCGACCGCACTACGCTCCGCACTACGTTTCGATTCGAACAGTGAGGCTCATGGCGATCAAACGAAACGAAGAATTACCGAAGACCGATCGAACGCAGTGAGATAGGGCTCAATCGAATCGAACTACGTTACGTTGGGAGCGCTGCCTGAGAGGAGTGACAGAGGATTATCATCCCTTTGGATACACAATTGTAATCTTGATCCTCGCATGAGTCGATACACAGCCGTGACTGATCGCTTCCCATACCTTCCTTCTCGAACCTCTCCCTCATCTTTAGCACACTCTTACGCCAAGATGCAGGTCGCATTACCTCCCGGAACTATCCAAGTAGGACCGAGAGGGTATACCGACAGGGATGGTCAAATTGTGTGAGGTCCAACGTCTACCCACTTACGCCATGACTGTATGTATATCTTTTGCAGCATCACTAACTATTTAGAAGCTGGAGAAGAGATGTTCGAAGTGACCCTTTCCTACGGATGATAATTGTAGACATTCTGCTCAAGTAATCAGAATCACATTCGATCTTGAGATGTATGCATCACCCTGACAAACAAACTCGGTGTCGGTACAAACATATATGTTACATTCATTCTTCTCTGCGCGAGTGCGCTAGTCTTCTTGGACCTGGCGACACCTTGGCGGTAACACATAGTATATAAGTCAAACCTGTACCTTCGTTAATTCACACAGCTATCAATCGAAAGGAGTCCAGATTTCCATCACCCATACTAGTACGTAAATCCTCCCAACGGATAATTCTAAGGAGAGAAAGGTAGGGCTGTAGTACCTCGAAATTCTTACTTTTACTAGTCAAACGAGATGCGCGGCTCGGTGAGGAAACACGCTATTTGTTAGGAGGATTCGTGTGCTAGCACCGGTGACAGAGATCTCGGTCATGTTTGAATGATAGCTATATCAAGTAACTATGGTGCAAATGTTCATTATCTATCGTCTGTCACCACCAAAGTGTTACTAGGCGCAAAGAGACTAGCATACCTATGATAGAACGCGTGACAGCAACACATATTTGTATGTGTCGGTATACCCGCCCGTGAAATGGAAAGGTATTTAGGACGCTGTTAATCGGCTGCCCGTAGATGCCGCGGAGCGCTAGTCTACGGTTACGCAATGGCACAGAGTGAATGAAGATCGAAGGGTGTATTGGGTGAAGAGAGTATATTGGCATAGCGGTTTCGCAACTGGACTACATACCACTTCGTATGCGCCTGGTGGAGCAGTTTAGCAACGCCGCCCGGGCCCAGGAATTACAAACATACTGTCAGCGCAGACCGTCAGAGGATATAACTGATTGGACAGACGGTCGTGTCTACCAGCGTTTGAAGACAAGTGGCCACTTTACAGACAGCAGAGAGCTTGCTCTACAAATGCCACTGGACGAGATAACGCTCACAGAAAAGCGCATAGACAAGCAGCTCCACAAGGTTATGGTTGTGTTCATCTATCTGCTCAACTTAAATCCGCGCGTTCGGTTCAACAAATCAAATACTCTTCTTAGCACAGTCATTCCTAATGGGTACGACAACAATACGCTCGATACCTTCTTGCAGCCTCTGGTGGATGAGTGCAGGCATCTCTCTCGGTACGGAATCCCAGCGGTCGATGTGAGCAGAGGAAACGCCGAGTTTACACTGAAAGCACATCTCGTTTTGGTTACCGGTGATGGCCGTGCAGTTGCCAAGGCAATGGGAATGAAGGAGCCTGGCAATACACTATACCCATGCCGTGCGTGTGAAATCAAGGCCAGCCGAGACGGTACAACCGGTTTGTATATCCCGCACACAAACATTGACATAAACAGACTGCCACTCCGACAGAATCTTGGCGCTCTCTTTGACAACTGGACACCCTCACTGGCAAATAACGACATCAACAAAGGAGTATCGCGCCGGAGTTTGTTGCGCAGGATTCCCACCCTGTACTGACCAGAGAGTTTCCCGGTGGACACCATGCGTTGCATCGCGCATAACCTGACACAGGATATTTTCCGTTTACTTTGGGGGACAAAGTGGTCAAATTCACCATGCTCAAAAAGTATAGCTCCTTACTGCGTCAGTCCCCAGAACAAAGTGCGCATCAGCAACGCCTTAAGAGACGCAAGGAGCACAGTGCCAGCATATGTGGCACCGCCACTGAGGGAAATTGGACCAGATGACATCAAGCAGCTCCAAACAGCTGAATGGAAAGCCCTTCTGCTGGTCTACGGTCCTGCTATCATGCAGGGGGCAACTGAACGAGCACACTGGTTGAACCTCCTCGATCTAAGTCGCATGTACGGACTGCTGCTCAACCATACCCTCCGTCCATCTCATGTTGAGAGTATTGGAATACTAGCAGCGAGGTTTATCAGACAACATGAGAAGCTATACTACACCGACCTAAAGGACAACGACTCGTTTCCTCGGATCCAAGTCTGTACTCTGCAGCGTCATTCACTTTTGCATCTTGTAGACGACGTTCTCAATTGGGGGCCAGCGTCAATATTTGCACAATGGTTACCCGAAGGCTACCTTGGGTATATCAAGAAAGAGGCGGATAGTCCATCTCATATGATTCGCAGTCTTATTGACGGAGTTCTTGACGACGACCGATACAATATAGCGCTTTATGCGTTGAACAAATATACCGTGGACAACACTCCCATCCTTTCTGGTTTTACACAAGAGAAGACTATCACTCTACGAAAAAGCTATATGACGAAATATCACGGGATGTCGTGGTTGGAGCTCTTCCTGCCATGTTGCTTAGCCGCTCCTTACCCTTTGGCCCAGAAGCCGCTGCACTCTGTAAACCAACGTTGTTTACTACCAACTATAAATACATACCCCCTGTAGTATCCTAGAACAATCAACTCAGTCTCTCATTTCATTGATGTCAACTTGCCACCACAATCCAATACGAAACAATTGCGACAATGGATAACGAGTAAGGACCGCATTCCCGACGGCAGCCCTTTGGAAGCGCGCATTTACGGCAGCTATCGCATTCCGAGTGGCGCGCTTATTACCACTGCAGGCTTTCAGCGTGCGACAAGTGTCAACAGGAAAAACTGCTACATTGCGTATCACTGGAGTGGCACTAGCAGTGGTTTGCTACGGTTTAGTGAAGTACAGTGCTTCGCTCAAGTGACAGGGAACGAGACTTGGGGCATGGCATATGTACTCGAGTGGAAGTGCACAAATGATAGTGGTTGCTACACAAAGACCGGTAATCTCCATGGGTATTGGTTTGAAGCAAGGCTGATTGTTGGTCTCGTTGGTCTGGTACCTGTAAAAGTTCAGAACGGCGTCACCAAACAACAAATTGTTGGGAAAGATGGTATATACAACGAGGCCGAGAGAGACTTGAAGAATATCGTGGCGACCAGGCGTTATAGAAACTAACTGACAGTGCCACAGAATTAAACTACAATATACCAGCCCGAATATACAGTCCTGCTGTAGGGCTTAAACAATTGAGTAGCAAGCACGCACTGGCAATACACAAACAAAACAATGTGCTAATGTAATGCAATAACGACAACTTTTGATAGTGGTATGTACCGAGACTATATTCTCAATCATCAGACCACAACATACAAACAGTCGAAGCTGAAGGAAGGCACGTATGTCCAAAGTAGTTACATCCGTAACTAATGAATATTCCAGGAGATATCTAAACAGATCGTTATGCCATGCCTCCCAACATTAGAACTGCAAAAATATTCTATCTGCAGGATTGCAGTAGAATGAAACAAACAAGGAACAACAACGCGCAAAGGCTGTTCGTAAGAGATATACGGCAACAGTTTAGAAGGGTTGCTACAAGACAGGCGTGAAAAAGAAAGAACTGGAGATGGTACGTGAGCGGTTGTGGGATAAGGAGACCCTACAAGATATGACAATCCAGGCAAGAGGCGCAAATGGCAGGAATCCAAGCGGAGGATCGAACCAAGGATCACATGTACCTGGTGGCTTTCTATAGGATTTATAAAATCATTTTCTGCCCAAGATATATATCCTATTACCGTCCTGAGGTACACCGTACAAGCGGCGTCAGGTACACCGTACAAGTGGCGTCAAGTATACCGTACGACCAGCACCAGGTACACCGTACTAACGATGTCAGGTACACCGTACGAACGGCGTCAGGTACGCCGGATTTCGTACGGTGTACTAAGTCATTTTTCGGTGCCATTTACACCGGACGGGCGGTGTATCTGACGCCGGAAACTGGCGTTATTGACACCGGGCAAAACGGTGTCAGGTACACCAGACTTACTCCATAGGGATATATTGGCGGCCGACAATCACAGGGCTGCGGACAGATGCGAGGACACAGATGTACGGTGCGCGGCTAGATTGGTGGAATGGCAAGAGACCAAACCTCTCGAAATGGTACAAGAATTGGAGGCTCCCGTACAGTACAACCTCTCCTGAAGAACTCACTCTCAACCGACCTGTACTGGCCAAACTTCTCGCCATACGCACAAGCCATGGCGACTTTGCATGGTACCACCGGAAATACAAGCATGACGACGCAGAACTCCTATGTTCATGTGGAAAGGACAAGTCCCCTGAACACCTAGTACACTGCCCGCGTATGCGGCGCTGGTTCACACATTGGCCTGCACGGCCTGCCTGGCCACCCTCTAAACATTGAAGAGGGTATCACGTACCTCCAAGAGTTGCTCGACAGCCCTGAAGACTTTGCTGACTTCCTTCGCCTTGCGGATAGAACCTGACCTCTCGGTCAGCGTTGGCACATCGCAACGCTGCCCCCCTTCACACAGGCATATACTTTGGCACTACCGTGCAAATTGACTCCATGTTTCTTTTACTCTCGCACGGAGGAGAGGAGGACAAGATGCACCCCGAAAAAGGAGATGCTCACGCAAGACCCGCCTCCGCTTTAGCGCCTGGCGCGTCCCCAATACCCCATGGGAGGTGATAATGTATGTAAAGGCAATTTCCAAATGTACCGGGACGTTAATATACTACTACTACTACTACTACTACTACTACTACTACTACTACTACTACTAACTACTATTGGCGCGAGATGTTGAATTTTGTTTGTCTAGAAACGATGGTGTTCGGATTACAAACAGTGGCACCAGGACCGTTTTCTATGCAAATGCAAAATCAGTGGTAGTGTGTTGAAAAGAGTAGTAAATGAGGAAGTATTATGCGAAGTAGTGGTATTTTGGTCATTAGCCGCATGTTTGTACCAGCGTTATTGCTATTTTCCTATTACAGCCATCACACTACCCCCCAATCATCCGTCCGGTAAACATCAAATTCTATGGTAGCAGCTTTTCGAACCCAAGGCTACAAGAATAGAATGCCCCCACCATTGCTGTTTTAGTCTTTATGCTAATCCAGTCCACGTTGACTTCGTCCCTTTAGATCACAATAGTGCCGTTCTGACCAGTGATCAGGCCAACTTCACCATCGATGTAAGTACCATTATCAACGGCTGCAGCATGGCCCCTGGCAAGCATGCCATAGACAGGCATGTACTTGTCGAGGTACGGAAGAACTTGGCCAGCACCAGGAGTTGCGCGCCAATCACGCATAAGATCGCAGACAATGGCAAACAGACTGACCAGTTGCACACCGGCCTTCTCCATGCGGGAGTTCGAGATGTCGCGAACAAGCGGCGTGGTGGTACCCGAAGCTTCGATGTTGGCAAAGACGGAATAACCCTCGGCGCGCAGTGATAAGGCAAGGAAGGCAGTGCAGACATCGGTGGTAATTCCGGCAACAATGATTTGCTTCTTACCGGTAGCTTCAATGGCGGCACGGAACTGTGGGTTATCCCAGGCGCTATCGAAAAGTCAGTCAGAACCTGCGGAGGCAGATAATGTTGTCTTACTTGACTTCACCTTGGCGACGGATGAGAGCAGCATCAGGGTACATCTCAAGCATCTCCTTGGGCAAAGGACCGTTGGGGCCACTATCAGCGGAAGTGGTCATGATAACAGGCAGGTCAAACAGTTTGCCCAACTCGGCGTGAGCCATGACGTTCTCCCTGTACAGTGTAGGATCCCAGTCGCGAGCAGTCTGGAAAAGACCGATTTGCAAATCGAGGATAAGCAAGAGCTAAGACGTTGGTCAGTATTGTCCTCTAACAAACCACCTTGAGTTGAACTTGAACGAACCGAGTTGTTCTTGTCGAGACGCTCCCATGGTACAGCTGGAAATGATTAGCCTTGATTTAGTGAGCAGCTGATGAGTGTATGGTACATACCGTCACCACGGACGGCACTGAAAAGGCTGGCAGCCAAGAATGCAATGCTTGTTCCAAACTTCATGGTGGATAGTCGTATGCAAAAAGCTTTAGAGGCGGAAACTTGTGTGATTGTCAAGGTGGTGTGAGAATGGCGTGAGGAGTATTCTGCAGCTGCACGTAGTCCTCTTTATACTTCACCCAGCTTTACCTATCCCCAGCTTATCCCCTGTCTCCGGCCTCCTACGGTTCGGACAAGCTGTAGCTATAAATATTTACAAACAGGCCTAGCATTTTGCCCACTTGAAGCTTGCCTGTGCGATGCTGCTATCATCTGCTTGAGTGGAACCATGGAGATTACACCTTTAATCCGCAGAGCCCAGAAGGTAAGTATTCTGAGTTATTTCGAAGACCTGGCTAACCACATGAGCAGTAGGGTTTTAACACGTCGAACATTGATTGGTGGCTTCGTGTGTGGAGATTCGCATAACGTTCTAGTTGCCTACCCATAGCTCTCGTCGTTGGAGAAAACGGCTTTAGTGTTCGATGATACATGAATCAGACATGGTCCACGAACCGCAGATTCTTTACTCAATTTGGTGTTTGGTAAGGCATTACTAAACCCGAAGTCGCCCCGTAGTCGCCCCGCGTCTGGGTATAGCTTCTCGCTTAAAGGTCTAAACCTACAAGCCTAACCGGTATCTCCGCTCTTTTTCATGGATGTAAGCAAGCCTTGTCTTATGCATCAGCATTTGGTCACCACATCTTGTCGGGATAACCATTTGTAAACCAGGGCACGACATGGTCTTCGAAATTGGAGCATCTCTTCAGGTTGGGTTGTTTAGAGATAATTAATAGTCCTCAAACCCGGCATGGTGACGTGATGTCCGCAAATACTCCTAATTTGGCCTATGACGAGCACAAATTGAATGAACACACCTTCTTGGTTACTTTGATCAAGCTCATGACATTACATCGATATTTCTTAATGTTGTAACATTTGAGGAATGCCCAAAACAGCGGAATAACGACCTGTCGGAACTCGAATTGATATAAAATGTGTCAATGGGAACGATTTGAAGGCTTTTTTATATTGTTGTTTCTATCTAAGCTATGGTTAAAGGAATTGCTACAATGACACCAGAGGAAATCTGGTCTGGTGGCAGATCCATACTGGCCCACACAGGGCTGAGGGAGATACCCAGGCACGGGCAAGATGTGCTGTCATCAAACACCCACCTGTAGCAAACATCAGTGTAAATTCATTTTGAACGTTTGGAGCTATTGTCAGATCAATTGCTCATCCACCGATACAGAGACTTCTCTCATCTTCTGTGCACTTGAATTTGTGCGAGAAACTGAGTATAACATTGAGCAGCTGAGGTCCAGTTACCCCTCAATCACGTGTGCCATCGGTATTTTGAAAACCGTTACAATCATCACTCGTAATTAGCGCGGGGTAAGTGAGTATTGTAGACTGCATGGTCTTTGTCTCTTGATAACTTCACCTCATACCCTCAACAATATCGCGCTAATTTTACAGAAGAACGTTTTAAGCGGTGGGCCGCACGTTTAGCGTATGCAAAATCGAAGTAGTTGAACTGGAAAGTGAATCCATCCCAAACAGAGTCCTCCGAAACATCTCATGTCTGCCGAAGAATTGTTCTCCAGTCCCATTACTGCAACAGCTCTTACCGTGAACGTGGACGTTTTACGAGAATTTACGATATCCTGTTCTTGTGGCTCTGCAACACACAACTTCATCGTACCTGAATCTAAACTTCCCCTTGCTTCGCACCTCTGCAGTTGCGATACCTCGCGTCGAATCTCAGGTTCTCTACTGACTTCGTACATCAACATAACACACGGCCTATCAGCAAAAAACCTGATTTAAGAACCCTCACACACTATCACAGCTCAAACAAGCTGACAAGATACTTTTGTTCTACATGTGGGACACACATGTACCTTGAGTATCACAACGATGGCCATTTTGAAGCTGCAACCGGCACGCTGCAAATTCTTAGTGCAGAGGGCATAGTGAATTATAAGAGCTGTATGTGGATCGAGGATACTAAAGATGGAGGTGCGAGTGATTGGCTAACCAATATCGGCGAGAGTAATTTGGATAGATGGAAAAAAGATGTTGGAGAAAGCGATGGGGTGTCACTCAGTTACTACGATATCTCAAATGGTGAGACCGAGCGAGCTGGAGAACCTATACACGCACACTGCTGTTGTAGGGGTGTCGAGTTTTGGATCGCAAGACCGAATGCCTCCTCGAAAACAGCACGATTATACTTCCCAGACCTAATGGTTCCGTATCATTTTGGTCGAGAGGCATCAAAAAACCCCTCGAATACCTCATGGTGGCATTGTAATAGCAGTGATCGTTTTCTTGCTGGGACTTGCGCCTGCCTCTCTTGCCGCCGTGCTTCAGGCTTTGACATCACATTTTGGGCATTCATGCCTATTTTTAACATCTTTCTCGACCTAAATCTTAGTCAAACTTTTCCTCTGTACGGTGTTGGACATATGAATGAGTACTGGGGCACTATGGAGTCTTACAGTAGCAGCGAAGGGGTGACAAGAACGTTCTGTTCCAAATGTGGCGCGAATGTTTTCTGGGATGGTGGACAAGAGAAGGGAAGAGACGGGCTTATAGATGTAGCGGTCGGATTGCTAGATGCAAGAAGTGGAGCGAGGGTCGAGGAGCTACTGGCGTGGTGGACGGAAAGAGTGAGTTTTGAGGAGTTGGCTGTCAACAAAAAGTTAGCAAAGGCATTAAGCGAAGGTCTTAGAAGATGGGGAAAGAAGGAAGGTAGTTGAGTTGCTGCTGTGATAAAATAACAGCTACAAGTTTGCTGCAAGGGTGGAGCAGGGGTGTTACTGTTATCATACGTTGTTTGACTAGTACATCCAAAAAGTCTTAATAGCAGCGGTCATTCTTATGAGGAAAGGTACACACAAAACATACATACCTCCCTCTTTCATCAGGCAATGGAGATACAGAGTAGACTCGTCTGATCTAGTTGGCTTAGAGCTCATGAGTGGCAGAGTTGCCAATAAGCGAGCGATCTATAGATTAATTACTCAGCTAGGTATGAAACTTACACCACGAAACTCGTGCCTTAATCTGGTAATCCATATGTCTGTCGCTTGCGTGTTGACAATCCCGATGAGTACATAAAACAATATCCGGTTGTCCTATTTACCAGAGATGTCAACAATCAGTTGATCGGCCGGCCTGTTTCCTATTTAAGCGTATCATTGAACAGAGAGTGGTTTTTGCCACGCTCGATCAGGAAACAGGGCTGCCGATCAACTGATTGTTGACATCTCTGCTATTTACCTTCCGACAATTGCTTTGGACGTGCAAGCTTTGCTCTAGAACGACAATTGATTGGTATTGTATGTAATAATCCCTGTAACACAAGGTTTTAGTTTCACATATCAATGTGAGAGCCTACGTGCTGGTCAAGAATTTATGGTATAATCGAATACTGTGAGTATTTTGGTACAGTGAAAGGAAGATCAATGCACGTGACCTCCATACGTACATAAATATGGCCCGGGTCAACTTCAGTAGCAAATAACAACGAAAACTCTGGACAACTGATTCAACCACACCGGTATACTAGCCAGCACAAGCAGACGTTGATGCTAGCCCGTACCACGTGGGAGCAGTTGCAGAGCACCATTCATCCTCATTCTCTTTGGATACACGATTGTAATCGTGATCTGCGCATAAGTCGACACACGGTTATGACCGTGATCGCTGCCCTCCCTCTCTCAATCCACGACACGCTGACAGCAAGGTGCAGGTCACATTACCTCCCGAACCTATCCAAGTAGGAACCGAGAGGATATACCGACAAATACTGATTTAATGTCAGTTTCTTTTAACAGGCCACTCCACCTGTTGGTATCACCAAGTATTGTACTGTTATCGCAGTACGATATGAGGTAGAACTGCGCGGATAGATTGCAGGTTATACGAACTGATTAATCTAGATTCCGCGGTGCATAAAAATACGGTCTAGCAGCTCTGTTTGCCCTTAACACAGTAACATAGTCTCTATAGTGTCAGCACGCTGATACAGCGCTCGGTAGTAGTAGTAGTAGTAGTAGTAGTATTGTATTAACGTCCTGGTACATTTGGCAGTTGCCTTTATACACATTGTGACCTCCCAGGAAGTGTGGGCAGATGCAACACAAGCGGAGCCCCGGCGCAGGAGGGGGAGACCTCGGAAACAAACGACCCAACCAAGTACCAACATTGACAAGGC
>JALRMI010000657.1:0-11453 GCA_026120165.1 Leptosphaerulina australis
TTTGTTAGCGGTTGTAACTTACACCGGCTTGTGTTGGTATAATTTACACCGGAATCTGTGTTTTGGTGTATTTTACACCGGACTTACTCCACAGGGTGTCAACTCGCATTCCAGGCCTGTAATCACCAGCTCTGCTCATAACCCTTAGCAGCGCAAATGCTTTTCCTCTTCAGGAAAACGTTTTAGATTGTCTTACCTGACCCTGTTCCTTGAAGATTGATTGCCATACTGCAATAGCAATAATTGTTTTTATGGAGACATTAGTGCTTTTAGTCAATTGTCGCCTCATCAGCAATGAACTCTTTTTGAATGTCCCGTCCTTCAGGGGGTTTCTGGAAACCATTTGTCATAGTTATAACATAGTTATTCACTGAAGCAAGAGGTTAATCTTTTGCTTCTGATACCATTTCCATTCGTGTATAATTGGCTATTGCCAGTCCACCCCCATACTGAAGCATTCAGAAGAGGCCGGTAGCATATCAAAGGGATGCTTGCATATGCCATAAGTTATTCTCGGCGCTGTTCTGGTGTGTATAGCGAGATCTGGCCTGCAAAGAACAGCACAATAGAGATAAGAGCCACTACTGTGAAGGTTAAAGCAACCTATATTGGAGATTAGTCCAAGTAACACTAGAAGTGTAACAGAATCAGGGATAAATATACCTTTGAATTGTCATCCCACCACTTCGCAGTCTCAAGGTGCCTTGTAGCTGACCAGACGTGCAGAAACATTCCTGCTATCATGCTGATCGTAGCTGTCGTCAGAAACATGACCGGCATCTGCCATGTGAAGATTTGGAGTAGACTGGGTGCTCTGCGGCCGGTCTTCTTTGAATGCTTTCGCTCGCCGTTCGTCTTAGCCAAAAGCCTGCGAATACCATCGAGGCCATCGCGGTGGGCTGACAGGCGGTGGAGGCGCACAGTCTGATCGGCTGCTGTCAAGATGCTGAACAGGGACAAGATGATACCGCAGTACCATGCTGTTCGAATAGGCCATGGCGATTCACGTCCGCTGGGCAGCACTTGAGGCCAGCTGCCAGTCGATGTGAGTACCCCTGCTAATAGCGCAGCAACAACACCAATGAAGCTCAATTCGCTGAGCTTATTATCTCTCCATCTGATTGTTAGCTCATCTTTCTCTTTGGCATCTTCAGTATTGAGTAGAATCTCAATAGGATCGTACGTCGCTGCATCAGGTGCATAGATGCCACCACCAAAGAAATGTAAGACCGTCCAGAGAGAGGAGTGATTGCCTTTAGGTTTTGCAGCCTCAGATGAGCTTCGTAGCATTGGGGAACATTCATCTGTAGCCCTACCGCCTTCCACGTCTGAGTTATACGTCATCGTTCGGATTGATTTTGAGTAGCGCTGGAGGGGAGATTCTTAATACCAAAATGTAATTCTCGCTGCAGGACGTAAAAGTGGCAGACAATGCATACATAAAGAATAGGAGAATAGGAGTTGTTGTTTGTATTATGTATAGTATGGCAATACCAGCGGTGGGCGCCTGCAGTCGTTGGGTGCGTGACCGATGACGCTTGTTCGGTGCGTCAGCGCCCTCGCTGTGCCTTGCCCAGGTGCACGCGCAAAGTAAACAACCCCTTGCGAGACAACTCGTGATCGATTGATACGATCCTGACGAGTTCGCCGAAATTCTACCGGATGAGGTGCGGGTAAAAAGATGATTTAAATGCGACGAAGTGGTGCTTCGGGCGAGCTCGCCGCATCTTTACTGCGCGCCGAGACGCGCTGTGTTCTGGGGTTTGTGGAGCGGTCCATAAGTTGATGACGTGCCACCGAAAGAATTGCTACTTAACGCGTTTATCTCACACAACCTGATTGAGACGCAGAACGGAATTGCCAACATGTCGACTTCCCAGCGAACAAGGAAGGATCTTTATTGTGGTACTGATAAACACCGTTGGTGGAAGGAGGCGATAGTCTACCAGGTATGTAAGAGTGTCACTTACAACAATCGATGCACTCATAAGGTTCAAGATTTATCCTGCATCCTTCAAAGATACTAATGGCGATGGCTGGGGAGATGTGCCCGGTATCACGGAAAAGCTTGACTATTTGAAGGATTTGGGCGTCGATGTTATCTGGGTGTCGCCAATCTACAAGAGCCCGCAAGCTGATATGGGCTACGACATCGCTGACTATGAGGATATTGATCCGAGCTACGGAACGTTGGCAGATGTTGACAATCTCATCAAGGAAATCAAGAAGCGTGACATGAAGCTGGTTATGGATCTGGTCGTCAACCACACATCTGAACAGCATGCCTGGTTCCTTGATTCACGGTCTTCTAAGGAGTCATCGAAACGAGACTGGTATATCTGGAAGCCAGCAAAGTACGACGCAAACGGTAATCGTCAGCCGCCGAACAACTGGGCTCAGATCCTCGGTGAGGCAAACTCTGCATGGACCTGGGATGAGAAAACCCAGGAATACTATCTCTCACTCTTTACACCTGAGCAGCCAGATTTAAACTGGGAGAACCACGCTGTCCGAGAAGCTGTTCATGATGTTTTGCGCTTCTGGCTTGATCGTGGCGTCTCTGGTTTTCGCATGGACGTGATCAACTTGATCTCGAAGGTTCAGTCCTTTGATGACGCTGAGATCACAGTAAAGGACAACAAATACCAGCCTGGCGATAAATTCTATGCAAACGGACCTCGTTTGCATGAGTTCCTCAAGGACATTAATCGCAAAGTTCTGTCTAAATACGACACGCTCACAGTCGGTGAGATGCCATTCGTTCGCGATGAGGACGAGATCATCCGGGTTGTTGGCGCCCAAAATGAGGAACTCAATATGATCTTTGCTTTCGACATCGTAGACATTGACAACGTACCTGGCGACTTCAAGTACACGCTTCATCCCTGGGATGCGCGCGACTTGAAAGAAATAATTAACCGCTTACAGCGTCTGATGCTTGAGCGAGATGGCTGGAACTCGATCTTTATTGAAAACCACGACCAGCCTCGCAGCGTTAGTAGATATACAGACGATAGTGACAAATTCCGCGAGTACAGTGCTAAGCTACTGTGCTTGATGCAGATTACACTTGCCGGTACCTTGTACGTTTATCAGGGCGAAGAGATTGGCATGCGCAACGTGCCTCCAAACTGGGAGCCATTCGAGTATAAGGATATCGAGAGCATCAATTTTTTCAAGAAGTAAGTCCATTCCAAAACCAATCAATTATGAGCTCAAGGTTGACCTCGCATAGGTACCAGGACATGTACCCTGGTGATGGGGAGAAGCAAGCTCTAGCACGCAAGATAATGCAAAAGAAAGCTCGTGACAATGCTCGCACACCTGTTCAGTGGAGCGACGAAGCCCATGCTGGTTTCACATCGGCCAATGCTAAACCCTGGATGCGCGTAAACGACGACTACAAGACCATCAATGTCAAGACACAGCTTGAAAATGCAAATCTATCACCAGGTACGCTGTCTGTTCATGCCTTCTGGAAACGTGGCCTGGACTACCGCAAGAAGAACAAGGAAGTCTTCGTGTACGGTGACTTTAAGCTGCTGGACCCAGATGACACGAAGGTAGTTGCATACAGACGGTGGAGCGAGGAAAATGCTTTTGTGACCGTTCTGAACTTCAGCGGCGAGACGCTAAATTGGAGCAAGCTGGGTGGCCTCAAAGTGAAAAAATGGGTCGCCGGCAATTACGATGAGACGAAGATCGATGAGAAAGCCAAGAGTGGGACGCTCGAACTGAGGCCTTGGGAAGCACTATTGGGTATGCTAGAGTAAGCCACATTCAAGCAATAAAACGTGAAAAACAGAAGTGAGTTGAAAAAGGGCGAACAAAAAAACTAGCTTTATTTGAATTGTTGCGAGAACGATACCAGCGAGGACGGACTGGCCAGGAGTGCTCATCAAATCTACCGTCACAATTCACAGACATCGCCTCATACCCCCTCCATCTTTAGCAATACCAGAGTTCGGATCTACTTGCAATATGTCAGATATGAGAATGGACAGACATGAAGGAAGCAGAAGGTTGTTGTATTGAGTGAGCTGTGTAGAGCGATTTATATACACAACCTGAGAGTAAATACGTGACATACGTCATGCGAAACACAATTCACTGTGTACCTTGTGAATTGAGGTGCCAATCTGACACAATATACAGGTAAGGAAAATATGAGGTTTGAACTAATGCTCTATTATGGGAAGCTACGGATAGCTTATCTTCGTAGGTGGTGAACAACGCTAGCATACAGAAGGAGGCCTCCTCTCGTCAACGGTTAGGCGCGATAGCGCGTTGCTGCAGGAGGGATTTCAGACTATGGCAGCCAATGATCCCAAACGATAGACCATGACGTCTTTAGTGATACACTTCTGTTCTTGCTACAAGTTTGATCATCCAAGTCTGCACATCGCATCCCATGCAGCTAACCTGCATTTTCGAATAAATTAACATAAAGCGCTTCGATTACCAACCATTTTTCTCATCAGAGCGCGTCTCTTTCTTTGGGAACATGTGAGTATTGAACGTCTCCAGCCTCGGTGGGCTCGCAACACGCGGTAGTGCTTTTTCTGCTTGTACTGCTGGAGCATTCGTGTTTTCTGACAAGCTTTCTCTCGATAAATCACCAAGAGCAGCGCGAATTCTCTCCTTGGAGACAATTCGGGACATCTCGTGCGAGACCAACTCGTCACGTACAAGCTGTTTTGAACGTTGGCTACGCTTGGTCATCCCGCGCTCTGGGCTCTTCACTGGAATCGGTATCGTGAAAGTAGATGTGGCTTTTGAAGGGCGTGGCGGACAGTATTCGAAGCCTGGCCATGCGACGGGTTGGGGAGGCGATTCGTCTGGCCAAGGGACTGCCTCAGGCTTGGATGGAGAATCATTACGGTAAGTATCATTCGATGCGACCCGCAGCTGTCCCATATATGGAGGCGGGATTTTGATTGGAGCAGGCAGACGGCTTCGAGGTCTGGACGGCACCTTATCACTCTCCATGGATTGGCCACCGGTGCTGAGATTTCTAGTATGGAGATTCGTGAAGTTGATTTCTTCGTGATAGCCGTTGCCTTCATAGCTCGGATAACGTAGATATGAGGATGAATTTTTCGATTGCAACGGTTCATGTGACAGGGGTTCATCAGACATGCTACGGTCATTGTCTAGTGGACGCGGAATAGCACTCAGGATGCCCATGGGAGAGTAGATGGAACCGCTTGAGTCAGTACTCCGCCGTTGAGGTGCATTCGTCATGTCCTTGGGTGTATCTTCTTCAAACGGGTTCGACTTACGGATAGAGGTGTATAAGCTCTGCTCAGACATTTTTTGCTGCGATGGTACTCGACTTGGCTGGTGTAACGCAGGCAAAGGCCATGCGTCACCTTTGCTTGACCGCTTCTGTGAAGATGCAGAGTTCATGAGCAGCGGCTGGCCAGGTTGCTCAAGCACATCGAAAAGATGGCTCTGTTGAGTAACACTATGGATGGGGCTTTTTGACTCCTGTACACTGTAGTCAGTTACTTGTTCTCGATGAAGCTGAATGGAAGAGCTTTATCAGTCTGGGAACTTGCTTACCTGCTTCAGATGCTTAGAAAGATATGAGAATTTGCCATTTGACATCGTGGGTACTCTCGGCCTTTCTGGCGTCTTTGGGCGTGTAGGTGAAAGAGGTGGCAAAGGTAGAGCCTTGCCGATACAGCCGTTGGGAACGTTCATCGATAGCGACCGTCGTATGCTCTCAGAGTACCGCTTGATAGGGCTGCAGCTGCGGCCGCAGCTACTCTTGCTGAGTGACCTGTTGCAAGCGACATCCTTGGGCTGATCGACAACTTTAGGACGGTAACTGGGAACATACTGCACCGTTTCGGGCTTAGCAATCGTCTTCCGATGCGCTGCGCGAACTCGTTGCTCCTCCAGCCACTCATTCATCTTCTGCTTAAATCTCGGACGCTCGACCAGACCTCCATATTGTGGATAGACAGTACGCAGCTCTTTCTCGGCTTCGTCGTAGTTCTTCTTAGTCAACAGAGTTTGGCTGGCTCCACTGAGATGTGATGGTTTGGATACCATGCGGAATGGCGTTGGTGAAGACACGACACCGTCAGGCATGTTGATGTTACCTTCTGGAAAAGCAAGACGACTAGGACACCGATCCTCTATAAAGAGTGCCGGACGACCGTAGTGCCGCCTGCCCTTAACATCATATGAGGCATGTACAGCTTTTACGATTGGTACAAGTACCTCTTCCCATGCGGTGCAAATGTTTCTGAGTTCGAAGTATTGGAATCCAAATGGACTGTATGCCTTACCCACACAAAAAGTCTGCAGAAGCCAGGCGTACAGATGCTTTTCGAATTCTGCAGGGCCCCATTTACTCTTGTCAATCTCAAAATGTGCATTCTCTTTTGACGCACGCGGGTCGTGACGACGGATGTCTTCGTCGAACTGTGTGTAGAACCAGAGAATATCGAGACGTGTGATGTTGCTCGGTTCGATGTTGCGCGAGTTGTTGACGAGAAGATATGAGTCACGAAATTGCGCCCATGGCTCGAGAAAGGCGGTCGTGGCAAGAAAGCGCTCTTCAAGACCGGTGAGGTCCCAGAGTTTGAGGAGCGATAGTGCCCGCTGGAGATCAGGTGGAATATTCTCTCTATCGTTGTAAGAAAACATGTCGCGGAAGTTGGCGACACTGCTTGTTGTTGGTTCAGGCTGCATCTTGTAATGAGGTTGAGACGTTGACTAGCAGTTAATCCTGAGCAGTTGCTGGGCGATTCGGCGGGGCAAAAATGGTATAGTCACGGTGAAAGTGAGTTACAAGCCACCTATCAGCAGTCTCTGCAAAGCTTTACTGATAGTGACATTGGTTTTGGCAACCTGAAGATCATTTCGTATGTTCTGGAGAAGTCTAATGTACCATGTGATTTCGAATTAGCAATTGCTTCTCGTTCACTTTCACTTCAGGCTTGTGCTGAACAACAACAAACTTTCTTACACAAAGACGCTCCAAACACAATCACCCATATAAACCAAACTGGACCCGAGAGGGTATATCGACAGGTGCCAATGTATTGAAAAATCAATTCCATTGCTCACTTATGCCAAAGTTATTGAGCGAGTATGGCATACCTTAAAAGTGCATAGCAGGACCTAAATTACAAGGAGTCTGAGAAATGGCGTCGGCATGCTACAATATCACGTCTTCAACGCGTATCGATCATGTAAGAATCCTAGCTAATTTAAAAGGGAATGAGATCGTCAATTCATAAACTTGAGAAAGCTGAGGCGCAAGCTAAGGAGAATGACAGTATTTTGTCCAAATTGTCTTCCGCTCCTCCAGAATGCTCACTGTACAGGAGGATTTGTGTTGGTCGGCCTGCAACCAATTTCAGTAAAATCCAAACAATTGCGCCTTTTTGGAACTCAGTCTAGGTACGCCGTGGATAGAGGAAACATGTCTGATACCATAGTATCCGCAGTGTTTACTCAAGCAGCGGCGGTAGCATCTTGAGTGCGACAAACTCTTCGAGCACTTCCTTAATCGCTTCATTCGAATCAACAAAACCATGCCATCCCATCTTCCTGGCTTTGTTCATCGTGAGATCTAGAGCAGTTCCCGTCAAGCTGCCATCTGCGAAGCCAAAGATCCGATCAGTGTCCATCTCCTGCAAATTACCACCAACAAGGCAGTACTTTTTTGTAAGCTCTGCCCATGCTTTCTTCACATTTTCTTGCTTCGCCCAATCTACTAACCTGAATCGAACGCGATACGTCGCTGGCGGCCCAAACCCTCGTGGTGGTGGATCATATTTACTCTTTATACTTGTAAATAAAGTTTCATCCATACTCGGAAGCTCGTATTCGATTCCATAGCTTCTGGCAAGCTTTGGCCAGTGGTTTCCCCACGTAAAAGTCGTTCCGTCCATAGTATTAAATTTCTCGTTCTTCGCTTCTTCCGTAAGTACCGCCCACTCTTCCATGTACCCGTTCATCTTACTACTGCTCATGCATCGGTTCCCTTCCCATGCCTGTAAATCTGATGGAAACACCAGCTTCTCGCCAAGGTGCTTCTGAACGCTTGCGTAGATACCCAAGGGAAAGACTAAGTTCATAGCTGCATCTGGCACGGCACCCAGAATGCCAGCTGGCATGCAGATGTTCCAGTCGATTGCGTGTTGGGCACAGAAGGACCAAAGGAAATCCTCTTGTGGGTAGTAAAAGTTTGGTTCAAGCATGACGCGGGGCGCGGTTTCTTCTTGCGGAATGGCAGAAGGCCCAAGATGAACCCCATAGTTCTTTGCGCCAGTTTGGAGCATGATTCGTTTTGGTGTGATGGAGGCAAGTGGAAGTGCTGAGCAGAAATTGCGGAGCAATGCGGCTGTGCACATTTAGTCATGATCTGAACAACTTTTCCTATGCAGTAGAGGCATGCCACAGACACATCCACAAGGTAATTAAATGTCTTATGATTAAGGGCAAAGAGTATGGAGGTGGTTTGAATGATTTGAAAATGCTCATAAAAAGCAGACGTACCATTCACTTTACACATTTCTTCTGCATCGCTCCATAGCCCTTCGCCTTCCTTGGGCTTAACCTGCACGTAGCTATAAAAAAAGACATAATCTGCTTTGACGTTTCTCTCTTTTAGGACCTGAGCGATTTCTTTAGGGTCTTTCAAGAAGTCCAAGGCGATATGTTCTGCCTGTGCCGGCAATCCGTCAGGAATGGCCGGTGGGCGTCGAGACAAGCAATAAATCTTCGCCCATCGTTCTGGAGCTTCTGCAAGTACTCGTAGCATGTAGTTTCCCGAAATCCCATTTGCACCGGTAATGATTGCTGTGAGCCCCTTGGTCTCAGGAGGGTATACTGGGAGGCCATGGTAGATGCCCTTAGACTGGACCGTTTGTTGCTTTGACATATTGATGGGTATGCTGATAATAACGATTTATTGAAGGATGCAGGCGATGAGCAAGGAGACATTGATTTCGGTGTCTAGCGAATTGATGCTGACGATTTCTTTACAACCTCGGATCATGACGTACTGCGGGGAAAGCCATATGAGGTTGCGGCAGACAAGACCCTAGACGAGTGACGATTAACCACCATCGGTTGGAAACCATCCCACCAAAATCAATGTTTGAACATAGGATCGCGCACATGAAAATGCGAGACTCTAGTGTGTTCTGCGCACATAAAGGGTCTAGCTGCAAAAATCCTTGCTGAGTAGATTGCATGTATGGATTTGTGCGTGATTTTCTGTCACGGTGTCGCACAGTTGGGCAAGAGTAATAAAGAATAAAGATGCGGGAAAAGAAGAGGAAAGTGTCAGGACAGAAAGAGCATCAAGCCACAAAAGCTGGGATAAACGAAACTCTCACCCTATTAATTGTGGTGTTATCGGTCGTACAGCCTGTTCAGCGTCTTTTCGACAACAGCCTATGCATAGCGGCACTTACTTACGCTCACAGGTAGACGCTTCAATATGCCATGCGCCTACTGCCATCACTGAGCTCCCAGACTTTCCTTTCGTGCGAGTCCGAAACATCAGTTCGGACGATGCATCTACGCCGAGTGAGCATGGACAGTGTGGTTGGTGTCATCTTCGGCACTGTCATATGTCTCAAGGTGGAGAATGAGTGCTTTGATCGGAGTCATGACCCCGAACTCCTCGCAACAAAGCCTTGTAATCTCATTCTTCACATTTTTCTGCAATGGCAATGTCATTAGTGATGAGACTATCAAGGATCTCCGAAGAATTCTGTCTCAATTTTCATTGTTGTTCGATGCGGGCGAGCTTTGCAGCATTACGCTGTCAGTTTTGGGAGAACGCGAGTGTTTCTCGCGTGGTAATGATTCTGATAAGATACTCTGTTAGTGTACTTTCAGACGTACTCCTCGCGGCCTGTCAGACATGTGGTGCAGATGAGCTTTCCACCTACACTCAATCATCTTTGACGGTGTGTTGTATTGGCAGGTTAACGTCGACTTGTATGCCCGACCACACGGGCAGCACACAATGCAAGCGTTGAATCGTTTGACAGCACCCCTCAAGGTTCCTCTGGTTTCTGTAGAGACTCTATGTTGACAGCAAAGCCTAAATGCAGAAGATGACGATTCAGTGAGTTCATTGCGTCATGGCGTGACTCAGGAAGGCTTTTAGGGGAGAATCGGGGTACGGTGCAAAGAACACTGTAATGAAACCCTCGGAAACCACAAAGCCTTCAAGTACATCTGAATTGACTGGTTTCTCATCGCCATGTGGTCTCTCCACCGGCGCAAGGATCGGTATTAGTGTCGGTATATCCATCATTGTCATCGCAGGTCTTGCGCTGGGATTTTCTTCCGGGAAAGACGAAGGGCGCACCAGAAAGAACTTGAGACTAGTAATGTTTGTGGGCACTACAGAACCGATACAGATTACAAGAACATACCTGATACTACAGCACGTTCTGGAGGCGAACAAGCGCATGAGATGTTCCGTATGTTGAGGGCAGATCATAGTAGACATGAGTTGCCGGCTGTAGCACATCATTGGTTATGCAGATGATGAAAGAGCACCCAAAAACGCTAGACTTAAACCCAGCTCCTACTCCCAAGTAGTCGTAATTAATTCAAGCTAGATTTGCGGCTTGAATGTAGTCAAGCCACAGGCCCGTGTAATTCGCCATTGATGAATGTTATATATATTGGTAGAACTACTTACTACTGCGGATGACAGTGTTGATACGGTAAAGGGTATTATCAGAAGCAAAAGATTAACCTCTTGCTTCAGTGAATAACTATGTTATAACTCTGACAGGTATCACATAGGTAATGTAGGTGAATAAAAAACAGTCGTTACAACGAGGTGAGCAGATGGGTTGATTGTGATTTGATTTCTTGTGTGTGGAGGAAAGTTGCATGGTAGGTAAAGCTGCGTAGGCACGGCTGCCGCTAGGCCTAATTAGGCCTAGCGTAACCGGACCGCGATTGTGAGAACTGCTGGCAGGTTCGACTACCAATAGACAGTCACCTGTATTTCTATTATCTTGGTTGCTATGTTAAAAGAATAAGGCACAGGTTTGAATTACATACAATGTGTTACCGCCAAGCCAAGGTATCGCTACACCCAGGGGACCAGCGGGTTATTGAATGAGGGGTGACAACAACACATGTATATATACCCACACTGGTAGTCTCTCCTTATGCCATAGGTTCGAATCTAGAAATATATAACTGCACAGGTATATCTAGACCTGAGCCAACCATTTCAGCACTCTGGGGAAATGTGCATTCATGTTGGCATTGGAAATATTACAGGATCAACAACGACTGAATTATTGCAATTAACGTACCTGTTGGTATCACCGAATATCGTGCCGCGATGTCGGCACGATACGAGGGCTGCAGGTTATACGGACCGATTAATCTATATGCCGTGGTGCATAAAGATACGGCCACGACCAACATTGAGAGGTCGAACCCAA
>JALRMI010000658.1:0-11437 GCA_026120165.1 Leptosphaerulina australis
GCGACTGTTTCGGGCAGTAGTCGGTTAGGGCCTGTTTGACAGCTTCTGTCAGTGCGGGGAGCCTGTGTAGAGGGTCGGATTCCCTCCACTGTCCCTCTTGGATCCTCATGATTATAGAGTTCCATTCTGCTTTCTTGAGGGCGAACCTCTCACTGCTCTTCTGAGTGGGCGGGGGAAGGTCCATATGAATCTCTATGGGGATATGGTCCCTAGTGAGGGCCCATTCGTCTCTTGGTAGGAATGAAATCAGTCTGCCTCTCAAGTCCGCTGTCGCGAACCTGAGATCCAACACAGATTCCCTGTCTCCCCTCTTCCACGTGGGTACCCCTTTGACATCAACTATATATCACTCTATCCTTATTAAACTAAACGAACTATTCGAAGTTCGATTGCTTCGGGACTGTGATTCGATCAATCGCCGGCCCTTCGTTTGGTCGTGATTCGATCGCGACTTGTGGTACACTTCGTTCGACGCGAAACGAAACGAACCATCGAACGAACGAGTCGAAGTTCGTTACGATGGAAGCGCTGGTTGCTGAGGTGAGGGCTAGTAGAGTTGACACGATAGCCATGAGCATAAATCCAGCTTTTCTTATGCTTTTGCGGCGTGAGCGGCACTCTATAACCAGGTAGCCTAGCCCATATAATGTCATCAAAGTTGTCGGCAAAACGCGTGTCGAAACCTGTCGCCATAGACTGTCCTACTGTGCTGTTGTCATTGACAGAAGAGACTGTGGGAGCACACAAAGTAGCAGCTGGCGCAACGATAGCCTCTTTGGATTGCGATTCACATAGCTCAAGCTCAAAGGCGTCATCCTTAGATAGTAGTTGGCTCCCTTGCTGGGTGGCGAAAAGCGAGGCGCGTGGAGAGGATAAACGTATCTGCACAGGTATTGAAGGGATAGGTAGTGTTTGACGCACTGGTGTTGCCAGTATATTCACTCGCACGCGCTTCTTTGGACGATTTCCTCGTGTTGTGAAGTCCAACTGGGCTTGCCTACCCTTTTCAGTAGGCCTGGTCGTGCGCTTGGGATGCGTCATAGCTGAGTTGAGGGGTGAATAGAGCAAAATTTTTATGATTGTCAGCGTTTGAAGACGAGTTCAGGCGAAGAGTAGTGACAATTGCTTACTAATTTGGTTATAGTGAAAGCGACGCAATGAAAGTTCACAAAGTAAACCCTAAGTGCATTTCGTCCTGCTGTTGATCACAAATGAGTACTCCGAATCTACAGTACTATCAGGTTACAAAGTCTTTTCAGTCAGGCCTCGACCCTGAGCTTGAACAGACTGCAAAAGTTATGTGGTTCGGCTTGAAATGAACAGACTGATCACGTGTCAGGCCGAACAGTCCGTTAACGGTCCCAAAACAGCGATGGCGCAATCCCTGGTTCGTCTCAGTCTCCAGCTGTTCCTTCTTCACCACCGCCAACTCGAGATCCCGATATTGGTTTACCTGCACCGTACGGCTTGCGCAGCAGAGAACAGAATTAGATGCTACTAAGGCAGTGTTAAACTCTGTACGCTACAAAAATCGCTCCTAGAATAAAAATTCTCTTACATATCTATCTTCGCCATAAATGTCGGTATACCCTCTCGAGTCCTACTTCGATAGGTTCGGGAGGTAGTGTGACCTCCACCTTGTTGTAAGTGTCTGTCATGGATTGAAAGAGGAGTTTGAGAAGAAAGAAAATGGCAACGATCACGGTTACAACCGTGTATCGACTTATGTGAGAATCATGATCAAAATCGCTTATCCAGAAGGACGATGATGAATGATACTCCGTTACTGCTCCCACACCGAAATACTCACAATAAAAGTCCTTCAACATAAGTGATGAGACGCAAAATCGCCATCTGAGTACTAATGCCTGCGATTACCCCTACTCTTTTACTAACCCTATCGATTATATATAAGGACTGTTGAGAATACAGTCCATAAGTGACTTGGTGGTATCAGGAAGAGAGGTGGTCACATGATGTACAGGTGGATCCGTGCGGAAGCTCGGACCCGAGTGTACAAAGTAACAATTTTCTATACATGTGAATACCTTCCTTGGTCAGTTAACAATATACCAATTGTACCACCACTACTGCTGTACCTCAGCGAAGCTCTCCATTAGGTAGTCATACTACTATCAATAGTGCTAGCTTTTAACAAGGACACTATTTATTGACTTTAGTCTGCTGAACTTCTGTCAGCTTATTAAGGTCCTACCTCCCTGCTGTATAGCAGCAACCAGTAGCAACCACAGAACATTCACCCTCATTTTCTTTGCAGGTTTCTGCCTCATACAGTACCGCCGGTTATACCTCAAAGCTATCATCATTCACTTCAAAGGTGAGCTTAACAAAACTCTTACCATTGCTGCAGCAAGCATTAAGATTCCAAACTCACCATGGATCCCAAACTCATCAAGGCTTCTGGTTGTATGGTTCTGCTTTCCCAACAGGGTACTGGTCAGGTTGGCTGGACTCTCTTACATCAGGTAGTTCTGGAAAACCGTACTAACAAAGAAATTAACAGTCTACCATTACAGGTAGACTGTACGATCGCGATCTGACGGCACATTAACTACACGATATCTCTAACTCAGCAGATCTGTAAGCATTTAGCTAAAGTTCACTTCAGAAGGGATTTATATAATGTATGAAACTGTCGGTACAATAATATGTGATGCTGGGCTTCGAAATCGGACTCTGCACCTCCACGTGGTGAAGCCTGGGAACCTGACTCTCTGAGAGCTCAGAGCCAGCACAAAGACGTCGCGTCGTCGGTGTAGATGGCTATTACTGCCTGTGGTGGAACAGCGCAGAGTTTTCACCGTAACATCACGACATGAATCACGACGGGAGCCTCTTTGCTCCTGTTGTCTGAATACAAGAGCATCGCCATGCCCAATTCGAAAAAGGCTTCTGCTCACCCAGAGCCACTACCGATCCGCCAGAGCACCGGCTCTTTACTACCCTCAACGCCTAGAACTGCACGCAGTTTCGATTATACCAAAGGTCAGTCCCTTGGACTTGACGATACCGAACTCGAGGCCGTCAGCAAGGCCTTGAAATATCAAACTTTTGGAGGAAAGAATGGAGGACTGGATTGGTACATTCTTCATATCACACTTGCCTCTGCCATTTGCTTTGCTTGCCTTGCTTGCTCTGCATCGGCCCATGGGACTAATCCCAAGCCATCGCTTGTACCTGTATAGACGCAAACTATTGAAACCTCTCACACCTTGCTAGAAATGCTTCTTGTGCTTCTCGTCTTCTATAGTCTAGGACTCAAATAGGACGTTAAAATGAAATCAATCAATCAATCAATATGTGATGCTATCACGTGTTCCGTCACAGGTGAGCTAGCCCTTTTGGACCTAGCTCACCTTGGCGGCAGGAAAGTATAGATGAGGGGCATGTGTACCATAGTCCCTCGATATAGCTATCAAGACACCAGAATTCAGATCTCTATTACCCGCGTACATGTACGGAATCCTCCCAACAGAAACTTTTTTGTCTAGCGATTTATTGTTACGTGATATCCGTTGATGATTCCTTATCTGACTTTGATTTTCCGAAAAACAATTTTGGCAGAAGATTGCTTACTGGCCCACCGTAATTAGGCCGTGAATCGGTCCGTCCATTTTGCTTCCCCTTCCCTGCCTTGATTTCCTTGGAGATCACTTTCTCAATTCTCTCTCTCTTCTCAGGATCCTTGAGCGCTTCTTTGACCTTTTCCTCCTTGACTCGGTCCGGCTTGAATGTATTACTGTTGTTACAGGCATAAGCTTTGTGAGTAGAGAACTAGGACAGGGGTGTTCGGCTGTAATACTCGGGTAAATGTATCTCAGCTTTGTCATGTTTCATATACAAATCTCAGTAGTAGACATTGTGATAAGGACACGAAGATGCAGCTGAAGACAGGTCAGCACTGTAATGTGTACAGTATCAGGTGGTATTCGGTGTAATTAAGTCAATAGGGCCATTCCAATGGGCACCCCTGACATGCCTTCCCCACTCACAAAACTTATGCCTGTTACCACAGTATGTTGAAGGGTACGGTATGAAGACACATGGGGGAACGTGTCTCGTATTATCGTTACAACGATTCAAGCTCGTGTGGATTTTCCCGCCCCATCGCTAGTAGAATCAGCGCTACGGCTTATTTTCTACTCCGCTGGCAACAAGGTTTCATTTGTGATAGACGAACATGAGCTTGTCGTCCATATAAAGCTACAGCGATCCTCTTTCAACGTAACATATAAACAAAGCATCTTCATTACTTTCGCAGACATATTAGCTTAGTACCCTTAAGTTTTACAACCCTCCTAATTCTACTCAACTACTCACCGACCTCGAACCACGACAAAATGGTCCAACTTACTATCTTCGCGGTTATCTTCGCCGCCGTCACTTCTGTCGCCGCTGACGGATTCTGCCAATGCCTTTTCCCCGATGGCTCACATTGCTGCGTTGTTGTAAGTCAATAACAGCCCGAGCGGAACTGAATAGTACATACAAGCGACCAAATCTAACAATGTACTAGGAATACGGCATCACTAAGGCCTGCGAGGAGCGGTGCAGAAACAACGGAAATTATAAACGGAAGTGTAACGCTGGTGGCAAGTACTCGGACGTTAGCTCATGGAACGCACAATGGCGCACTTCCTGCACGGAAGGTGACATTTAGGAGGTAGTACTAAGGGGCTCGCCTGGGTGCCTTGCGCAGTTCCATCCAAGGAATTGTTTCTTTGCATCATGGCAATCAATGTTCCTTCTCTTGGTTTTCCTCAGTTCTTGAGATACTAGGGTCTCGCTGAGAAGCTCGCATATATATAGGTCATATTTCCTCGAAGTCCTAGATACATGACTTAGAGGTACGGCAGTCAATCAAACGACCTTGTATATCTTACTCGTCAACTCGCACCATGAACTAGTACTGCAATTTGTTTACTAGCGTAATCTAAGCCTAACTCCAGAAATATCTCAGTTCTTACAGGCTTTAATGTAAACCTTGTTCTGTAAACATTGTGCGCACTTTGTTTAACGGTTCAAAATCAACACTCGCTGCTGCCTCTAAGGCACTACAAGCACTCTATGGAAATACTTTGTTTTCTTATATCTCTATTTTATCTATACAGCTGGGAAGATCTTCATTGGTACACTGCTTAGCATTATGACCAATGTGTTCGCAGGCAATAGTAACAATGCCCAAAGACACGTTACCGCTCGCGCGTTAATCACCTTGTGTAATTGGTATGACAAGGAGCCTTTCCAAACGAAAACAAGCGTATTTTTCTAGACTCCGCGGGCTTACTTACGGGGATTCAATGTGACTTACACACGTCCCCCTGTAGAGTGTCCACAAAGCTATGGAGACATTCAATATACAGGTACGATGGTCACCCGGACACACAGGGATTGTAGGCAACGAGGAGGCGAATCGACTTGCAGCCGCCGCAGCGAAGAGCGCGAGTTCGCCAACAGGACTGGCAAACCAACCAACAGCTTCTGGCGTACACTTGATAGCCAAAGGAATACTCTTACAGGTCAAGAAACACTGGTGGGGAACAAACCAGGCCAGGCTCTCCTCATGGTACAACCAGTGGGGCCTCGTATGTCACAACGGCTACACCTCCAGAACTGGAATTGCCACGCCCAACACTTGCTCATATGCTGACGATTAGGTTAAAATATGCAGACTTTGCGTGGTACCACAAAAAGTTTAGTCAAGACGATGTCAAATCAGAATGCTCATACGGCCGTGCGACAACTTCAGAACACATCGTCTTCTGCCGCAAGACCACTGCCGGTGCCATATTTCGCAAACGGCCGCAAAGACCAATGGCCCTTCCAAGTACCACGAAGGAGGGTATAAATTTTCTGAACGAATTGCTCAGCCAGCCGCGAGGCTTTGAGGCTTTCCTCGAAATTACCAAATTTCACCCCGACATCTGTAGGCGGTAAAAACTGAACATTTAACACTAACTATCAATCCAGAAAGCACTCTGCTTTTTACTGGAGTATGATTTATTCGGTTGTAAAGCGGAAAGGATAAGAGACAGCTAATGCTCCTCACTGACAGCATTACACACCTCGAGCCACGGCTTCCTGCTCTGAGGCTCTGCAGCTCATGACCTTTGTATGTATCTTCAACTGACGGAACATACTTACAATATAGACGCCAACTAGCGCGCAGCCAATAAATTTGAACAGGTCACCTCAGGCAGTCTGACATAAGTCCCGAGCTTGACCCGTCCACATACCCTGTGGGAGGTTTTTAGATAGGACGTTAAATGATTCAAATCAAATCAAATCAAACCCTGTAGGGTGCTTCGTAATTTCGCGCAAATATGACCATGACTCGTGGTATATGGTCTCTTAGTCTGCCAGGCTCTATAAAGATCGTGATTTCTCTTACGGCTCTACAAAACCTTTCACTCATCAGCACCATCACATCACTCTTCACATAATTCCACAGCCCAATTCAACTACATCGTCCTTATCAACGCCTAACATGGTCCGAATTTTTACTATTGTTACCGTGCTCTTTGCTAGCGCAAGCAGCGTTGCTGCCTCGTACTGCCAGTGCCTTTACCCAGACGCCAGCCACTGCTGCGTTATTGTAAGTCGTCATGTATCACTTTAGACTCAAGCTTAACTTGCTCACCACTGTGGTTTTTCTAGGAGAACATAGTCGATGATTGCACAAGAATGTGCTTGAAGGCGTCTAAGGACTCTACGACTGCCGGACAGTGCAACGCCGGGGGGAAATTTTCCAATGTCAGCTCGTGGAACGGTCAGAGACGCAAGCAGTGTGGAAAACCCTACATCTACTAAGTTCTGTAATGCACTCGCATCATTGGCAAAGCTCCTGCGAAGGTCTTCTCTATGTGTTATTCCATCGGAGGAAGACGTGCAGTAGACCTTTCTAGGTCATCAGGAGGGATGTCGACGATTGGTTCAATTAGGAGAAAGAACGTGACGTGGTATTATTGGACAGCTTGTAGTTAGTTAATTAAGCATTAGGGGCTTGTTGAGAGCATATTAATTGCCCGTCCCAAGCTTTGCGATTTACTGTGGTTTCAGGCATAAGCTTTGTGAGTAGAGAACTAGGACAGGGGTGTTCGGCTGTAATACTCGGGTAAATTTATCTCAGCTTTGTCATGTTTCATATACAAACCTCAGTAGTAAACATTGTGATAAGGACACGAAGATGCAGCTGAAGACAGGTCAGCACTGTAATGTGTACAGTATCAGGTGGTATTCGGTGTAATTTAGTCAGTAGGGCCATTCCGCGTCATCCGATAGGCACCCCTGACGTGCCTTCTCCACTCACAAAACTTATGCCTGTAACCACAGTATGCCTGTAACCACAGTACAGGCAAAAGGATTGTGGGGAGAGCACTTGGTTAGTGAGCTCGTAATATTTGGATGAACAGCCGAAAAAGAAGCGAGGTCTCTCCTATTCGTTATAAACCCTACGTTGGCCTGTGTTGGCTTGTTTTCTATCCCATGTAATCGACACGCAATACCTTTGCCGATGGCCATAGTTACGATTGCGAACTAGGAGATAGCCTTAAGATGCATAGACGCACGTGAATACCCGACGGTCTAGAGAGACGGTACGAGGCTGAGCTAACTTGACTGCACTACCTAGAGCGATATAAACACTACTCGGCCAAATATCTCACGAGCTTAAGCAAGTTGTAGTTAGACTTATTCTCACCTCAATATCTTAAATATCGAGCACCACCCTCTCTTTGGCACGATATCCATCCCTCTGTACAGCACCAAGACTCTCAACCTGAACCCATTTCACTCTTCAATCTTCTACTACCTACTCAAGACTTCCAACAACCGCTAAAATGGTCCGCATCCTCTCCCTCGCCACTCTGCTGATGGCCAGCGCCCTCACCACCCAGGCTGCCCAGTGGTGCCAGTGCCTCTTCCAAGATGACTCGCACTGCTGCGTTTACTCGGTGAGCAACCATTCAGGAACGAAACTGGGTGAAATACATATTGAATACTAATATTGGATACTAGGATGCTTCGATTGGTAACCTCGACTGCCAGCGCTGGTGCACTAACGCCCACCGCGCCGATGGTGCGACTAACCCGAACAACCCTCTTGAGGTAGGCACTGCCTGCAACGCTGGTGGAAAGTACAAGACCGTCAGTGGCATCAACGCTCAGTTCCGCACTCCTTGCTACAAGCAGTAGATGGTCGTCAGCTCGAGTTGACAGCGGCTTTGAATGGATGGACGGATGGCTAATTGGGGATTTTGGTGGAGACGTGGTGAGAGCTATTCGTTGTATCGTGCAATGGAGGACGTGCGATAGCGCGCACCTGGTCCGGCGCTGCGTGGTAACAGCATATAGAAAGAAGACAGTCTCAATTTAAACTGCCCCATCATCCGTCGTGCTCGCTAGAGTTGCTGTTGTTGAACGTGCATATTGTGATTGAATACCAAAGAAGCAGGGTGCACCCCCGCAGGGACTAGGCGTCGACTAGCGTGCTCGAGCCCCACTCTGACAACCGGCTTGGAAATTAGCACGTGGCCGCCTATCATGCCGTATAGAGTAGAGCTATGGCCTTCTCCCTGTCAGCAGAGAGATCGACGATGATGTACCTGGAACCTGGCACCTCGACGAAGCTTTTTTGAGGTAGGCGGGAGATCGTACACGAACTGTAATGACTCGCATAGAATATCTAAGCTACAAGCCCTACATCCATATGCACGGCATATATAAGCACTTTTTAATATATTAACGTACCCCATGGGCGAACGCCACACCCGGGCGAGCGCCGCACTTTTGCTAAGACGACACCAAATATCATTCATTCATTCATTGTTTCCTACTCGGTTTCAGCCGCAATTCATCTGCAGCTATGCTTGGCTAGCAAGCTTAGCTGACAGCCGACACAACATAGACGTTATGTCCTGTCATCAACTTCATCCTTATATACAGAATACAAGAACCATCTGTCCCTAGAGGCCTGCTGTTCTCTTTTGATTACTACCGTGTCTGTGCACGCAACGAGCCAGTTCGCGTAGCGAGCCAGCCATCCACAGAACACCAAAATGACACCAACTTCAACACGCGACAATTCCACAATGGAGAGCCGCATTCAGGATGCAATTGAAGAGATTGAAAGCCTGGATCCATGCGAAACTTTCTCTTACAGAAAAATGGCTGCCAAACACAATGCTGATCGCACAACGCTCTCACGAAGACACCAAGGCCTTCAAGCCTCTCGGACAGCCAAAGAACTTACCCAGTCAAAACTTCACCCACAACAGAAGCAAGAGCTTGTGGATTGTATCAAACTCCTTACTGCTCGCCGACTTCCACCTACAAGGACGATGATCAGAAATTTCGCCTCTACAATGGCCAATAGCAAGGTATCAGACAGCTGGGTTACTCGGTTTTTGAACAACAATACGGACCAGCTCACATCACGATGGAATAACGCTATGGATAGAGACCACCACCGGGCTGATTCTAAGACCAAGTCTACAGCCTTCTTTAAGGAACTGTATGAGGAGATGGACCGGCATGAGATAGAGCCTCGGCATTCATACTATATGAATGAAAAGGGTTTCCTCCTTGGGAGGATTGGAAGATCAAAGAGAGTCTTCAGCCGAGCTTTGTGGGAGTCTGGAGGAGTAAAGACTGCTATGCAGGATGGAAGCAGAGAGCGGGTAACCTCACTGGCGTGTATTTGTGGTGATGGGAGTGCAATCCCTCCTCTCCTTCTCTTTGCTTCAAAGAACTCGACACTTCAGTCCACCTGGGCACAGAATATCAAAGAGGGAACACACTCTGTTCACATTGCCTCAACTCTCTCTGGCTGGAGTAACGATGATGTGGGGCTAGCCTGGCTCAAGGATGTATTCGATCGATATACAAAGGAGAAGGCACAAAATTCCTGGAGGATGCTCATTCTGGATGGCCATGGTAGCCATATATCAGCTGCATTTATCACATATTGTTGGGAGAATAAGATTCTCTTAATTATATATCCACCTCATGCTACCCACAATCTCCAGCCACTTGATGTGGTAGTGTTTCGATCTCTTTCCCACAATTACTCAATGGCTCTCACGAACCACCTCCAGGATGCACTTAGCAGGTTACCAGTTAGAAAAATGGATTTCTTTTCACTCTTTTAGACAGCCTGGACAGCCTCATTCACACAAGAACATATAACAAAGGCTTTCGAAGCATGTGGGGTATGGCCAAAGGACCCAGAGCCAGTACTCAAAAAGTTCCACCAAACAACACCTGAGCCACTCAATGATCCAGAATTTGATCAAATCCAAAAGGTGACTGAATGGAGAGAGCTCCGGAAGTTATACAACGAGGCAGTGCCAGATAAGAGCACAAAAGCGGCTAAAAGCTTGTCTGCTTCACTTCACTATCTCTCTGCCCAAAATGAGCATACAGAGGCCGCTACTGTAGGTGGCTATCGGCTACTGATTATTGATGGCCACGAGAGCCATAAGTCGCTCAAATTCCTGCATCTCTGCGAAGAAAGCAAGATTATTGCCCTCTGTATGCCTCCGCACACTTCCCACATCCTACAGCCACTTTAAGTTGGGTGTTTTGCCCCGTTAAAGCAGGCGTACAAAAAGGAAATCAAAAGCTTGGCAGACAGTCACATCACCCATATCGACAAAAAGGCCTTCTTAGCAACGTTTCAACCAATGTACAACGAGGCGATCTCAAAGAGCAATATCTTTTCAAGCTTCAGAGCAACTGGCTTAGTTCCACTTGACCCAGAGGCGGTGCTGTCAAGGCTTGAAGTCAAGCCTCGTACGCCAACACCACCTCTACCCAGAGTTGTCAACAAACAAAATGATCTTCATTTTGACTACTAGAATAGGCGTGCGCAGACCGACCTCTGCTCCGTGCATGTCTGTTCTAGTAATCAAAATGAAGATCATTTTGTTTGTTGATAACCCTGCCTCTACCAGGGCCTACCAACTGACAACCCAAAACACCAACCAACGCGATTGAAATTGACAGCCAAACAATGCTGATAATCAAGAGAATAAGGGAATATAAGAGTTCCTCTCCTGAATCAATTATTGAGATGGTTCTGCAGGTCAAAAGGGGTCTGCAAAGAGGGACTATTCGCACACGCTACTTAAGGCAAGGATAGCCAAGCTTGAGCAGGCAAATCAGGCTGCTTCTGAGCGTAAGAAGCGCAGATGGAAGCGAATTCAGGAAGGCGGGGCTCTCTCGCAGGCAGAGTCAGAGGAAATACAAATGGAGGATGAGGCTGAGGCTGAGGCTGAGGGAGAAGGTGCGCAGGTAGGTAGCAGCAGTAAAGTTAGACGTCGCTGTAAGACGTGCGGCAGGACGGGGCACAACAAGCGCACCTGTCAGCAAGATGTAGCAGAGATAGAGGATTAATTTAAGCTATTGTACGTCTACA
>JALRMI010000659.1:0-11423 GCA_026120165.1 Leptosphaerulina australis
AGAAGGTTGTTGTATTGAGTGAGCTATCGAGAGCGAATATATACACAACCGGGAAGCAGTCACGTGAAGATAGAACACGTGAGACCCAATACACGGTATGCCACGTGAATTGAGGTGCCAAGCTGACACTTGATTTCCTTAACACGTGTCTTGAACCTGTCTACTCAGTGCTTGCCAACAGGCTCTTCACCGCGCGCAGCAAATAGATCATTGGCCATTCCTTCCACCATGGCTCTTGTAGCACCTATTCCTCGGGCATCTAGCTCAAGTATACGTGCCACTATCGACTCCTCTTCTGTCTCCTTCAGCTTCTTTGAGTTGGGCACACAGTCGCCTCATGAAAGCTTTCCATCACGACGTCTTAGCGTAGTTTCAGGAACTCCAAAGGCCTTAGACGCGTGTTTTGTACTATCTGGTAAAGTGGCTTTTGTAGCCTCGATAGCAAGGTATAGTGTACCTTCATTGTAAGTTCGCTTCGCGTTGCGTTGTGGTGGCATTGAGGGTATTAGTTGTGTGATAGACAAATGTTGATGGGGCGCGCCGCTCAGTGGGGAAACACGTTAAAAGGATATATATATACTGTCGGTATACCCGCCCGTGAAATGGGAAGGTATTTTGGACGCTGTTAATCGACTGCCCGTAGATGTCGCAGAACGCTAGTCTACGGTGCGCAATTGTAAAGAGTGAATGAAGTATGGAGGATGGATTGGAGAGAATTGATTGTATAGAGCTATACCGCGAATCTCCTACGTGGCAAGGGCTAGCAGTGATGTCTAGGTCATCTACTACCCTATGGATTATGACCGGTGAAATTCACACCTTTTGTTCCGCTCATGCCTAGAGACATGGCGTCTGCTTACCAAATTACTTGTTAAGTAGGCTTAGACAAAGTACTATGAACAGGGAAACAAATCGAAAAGGATAAGGGTTGGGGGCTATTAGTGGCTTGAATCTCCAAAGTTGTTAAAGTTATGGGTGACAGATGTAGCGGAAGCTGGTAACAGGAGTGAAAAATTGTTGAATGTATTAAGGAAGAACAGTTTCCACGAGTGGCGATAGCTGTGTTTATATACCACGCGGTCCAAGCTCCTGCACAAGCACACTTGCACCTGCCACTCGACTGTTCCTTCCTCCTCTTGACATCATCAACAACCTTACCAACCAAGAGCCCTGAACATTTTCCTCAACACCTTAGGTTATTGATTTTCCTAGTAAAATCGGGTGACTAATTCGCTTGTCAAGTACGTTATATGTATATTTCTAACGACAGGAAATAAATCACGTGGTGAAAACTAGGTAGAGTGATACGGGCGGAGGGCAACCAGTGAAGGTGGTGCCAATCTTTTGCTATGCTTGTGTACTGTGGGCGACTGGACAGGCCAATGCAGAAAAGAACTGGCTCCTTTGTGGGAAAATCAACTTCATTTGCTAGTTCGAGTAGAATTTACAGTCAATCAATCGCGATACAGTCCCGGCATTCCAGGCTGACAGAAAGAGGCACAAACTGCCTATTTATTGTGCTAATTGCAACCCCCTCAGACTAATGGCAACCCTAACTGTCGCCCCACTACCAAGGTCATAGGTGTCTGCAACGCTCAGATCGGGCCTATTTTGCACATCGGTGTACGGAATCTCAATAACACCAACCTCCACCTCTTTGTTCAATAAGCTCACTCTGAAGGGTGCAGGCCTGACCATCATATCCCTTGTTATTGGGATTCTGAATGCCTGGTCGAAGCTCGGGTTAAAAATATCTGTACCAGGCGTATAGGTTTTGACTGCGGTGCGGAACTCCTTTCCTCCCCATGAAACCTTGACACTAGGCTGAAGCTCATCGCGCTGGCCTTGGAGACCGAGAACGCTAGCAACAAGCACAGTGGCAAGACCACAGATTTGCCCTTGGCTTTGGCTGTCTTGCGCGGAAAGTGCTTGCGGCTCGCTAACTAGGTTGAAAAACTGAGCGTGCACTGTTACATGTGCTCCGGTATGCTCGCCCTTGTGCGTAAGCGCGATTTCTTTCGTCCCACCACCAAGCAAAATTTCCTTGATCGAAATGGATCCAATTCCAATATCATCGTCGGCTCCAATATCATCATCTTGGACGTCGAGGAAGATATTTTGCTCGAAGTCTGCGACCAAAAAGTCATGAGATTCGTTCCATTCAGGATCATGGTCATTCTTCTTGGTGGAGGTGCGCCACTCTTCTTCGGCGCCTATACTGACTTTGCAATAGCAATCGGGTACGTCCTTGACGATCTTGGCTAGGAGGCGCTTGGCGCCACTCTTCTTGGGCCCGGATATACCGATTGCTCGTTCAACAGTAATACGAACCACACCAACATGAGGCAAGTAGGTCTTGAAGTAATCATTTGCATTGTCGAGCTTGACAAGGAAACGGTTTGGTAGCACTGCCATGCCACCGATGATGCCGAGAATGGTTTTACGAATAGTGCCTGAGATTATACCTAAGTCTGCTATGTTGGCAGCATCGGTGAAGTCAAGTGAAAGCTCAGGAGGGTTGATAAATGCGACCTGCGTAGCTCCAATCTATATCCCACATCAGCAAATATGCTTCTTGAAGGAACACAAAAGATGGCCTTACGAGAGGAATGACATTTGTCAAAGGTGCGAGCAGAATTGAGAGCCTGCCTTTGAGATGCACATGCTCGATGCCCTGCAGCTGATTAGCTTGTTGCAGCTACCTCCTTGTACGAAACACCAATCTCACTATTTTAGGTACCATCTTGCCGTCTAGTTCGATGTCACTGTTACTCTCCCAATTCACATCCATATCCAATTTGATACCTCCAGTAGAAGCCTTGTGTACATCCACTGCGGAAAGACGCAAAGGTACATGGCCCAGGTCAAGCTTAGTAAATCGCAAGTTTGCCAGCGGACCTGGTAGTGTGGATGCCAAAATGGGTTCGACGATCTCCTTGACCATTTTGCAGCCAGCAACATTGATATTAGGCCATAGTTGTTCGACAATGTCATTGAGAAATCCTCATTCAGTTGTCAGTAGACTTTGGTTATGGAAGACAATTGATGTGTGCTGTGTTATCTCACCTGCAGACTCGACGCCTCCTGAAGCGGTCAGAGCACCGGTGAGGTTCGACATGTTGTCCATGCTTGTGTCCTCTTGAGAGATCGATATTAAAAGCTTCGAGATGTTTACGAGAGGGAAGACGCTGTGGAAGGTCACGATGTGCCGGAAGATGGGAAGGAATCTTATACAATCGCGTGGATGCAAGTGGGGTAAGTTCTACCCAGATCGGCCAAAGATCGGAAGGGTCCACGAGCAGCCCAAAACAGCAAGCTGAATACAACAAACAGGAGAGAGCGCGTTGTATACGTCCATGACGCCCAAGGGGTTCCTCAGACGTCACTAGTGTGCAGAGTGGATATGTTAGCAGACAGGCTGGACCGATTTGCAAAACAGGGTCCAGCCTGGCCATTGGTTAGTGATCCCTACTCCGCGGGGCTGCTGACGTACGGCCTAGACACGTATGGCTTGGCAACATCGTGGCCTGTTTTATCTGTCGATTGCTTAATAGAAGGTATATGTGGTGAGTATAGCAAACGCTAGCTCACGTGTTCATTGTAATGTAACATCACGCAGAATGATCCTGTGGCTGATGTGCGGCTGTGGTGGCTTGACTGGAGCCCCTTTAACAACAATCTCCAAGCCTAACCACTATCGTAAGTATGCTAAAAGGACAGAATGTACAACATAGTCTTATGGTGAATTACAGGAAACTGTTGTGAATAATATGTCATAGGTCCAAATGTGTCTCATTACTTGCACAGATAATATTTCATCAGCTGTTCAGTGCTCATCACTACCCGCCGGGTACGTACAACATCATGTGGATAAAACATTTAAAACATTTAGAACATTCGTTTGGAACACATTACTTCTGTATCCACCAGCGATGGCATTGTTTCTAAAATGTCGGGTTGGTGTTTTTCTATCGTGTGGCAATTCATGTCTTCCTCTAACACGCAAAGCGTACGCACAAGCTTGTGATCATACCGTGGATACAAAATTCTTTCCAACTCCGTCTTAGCCCGATGAAGCCTCGACTGCGAGTCGTTCGATCGATGATGACTTCATACTAATGAAAACGTGTGGCCCAGTTCAGTGCCCGTGATATCTTCGAAGCGCCCTTAGGAGTTGAAAGAGAATTTATCATTAATAGTGTTTGTTTCCCTCTTGATTACAAATAACAGATGTTAAAGACGTCGCTTTAACGAGCATGGCTTGACCGGTCTTCAAGAGTTAAACAATCTTCAGTTGCACAAAAATAGTATAAGTAAAGACTGCATCGCATCGACGTAGATTACTTGCTGAATGGTCCACCACATAGCACTGCAGTCTACTTACAGGTAAATTTGCAATGCGAGCTATAGATTTGTATGCAAATCGGGTCCTACAAACCTACATCCCATCTACATGCCATAAAACAGAGGCATGTCTCCATAGCTGCATGAAGAGTTTGGCCATAAGGAAGCAGACACTTTATGAAAACTATGCGCTGTAAAACACACACTTAGCATGAAAATACAGCGTCGTGCAAAGAGTAATAAAAGAATGGCTAGAAAAATGAATACCGAGAATTGTCACCTGAAAGTTATTATCAGGGTTTTCTCTGGCAAAGATACTGTTGGAAGTTGTCATGGTTGAGATGTCTACTTCCGGTTGCTATGTCGCAGAGCAGCACGACAACAGTCGTGCAACAACAACACAACCATTTCCTTAAATAGAGCTCTCTTCCGTAGCATGTAAAATCAATCACAATCGATCCATCTGCTCACTTCGTTGCAACGACTGTTGTTGATTCACCTACATCACCTATGTGATACCCTTTGCCGTGTCAACAGATACTCAGCTTATTCTATCCAAGTCACATCTCTAAATCGCTATCATCGGTCTTCTAATAGATAATTAGGTTCAATGTTTTCCATATTCAACGATAGTTATGTCTCCCAAACCTAGCATCTTTCAAGGTTTCTTCTTAATTCAAAGCGGTACAGTTCTGCTCTTTAGATGGCCTACGTCAAGTTTGACTTGAGCACGACATTGACGAAAGGTACTTGCGTGCATTGCCGGCTTTCTTTTTTTTTTTTTTTTTGTTGAGAAACATGACTGCAGTCCAGTTTAGTCGGAGTGAGTCACGTCCGTTGACTGTGTAAGTGCGTGGCTTCCCAAGCGCAACATAAAAGGGAAGCTACAATGATCTTGTAGAAGTCAACTCAGTCAATACACTCTACCACCACTTGTGGTTATGAGAAGGTCGTTCTATCTTAACATTATGTTTATTTCCCCTGTATTCTCACTTTTGTGATGTCCTGGCAAAAGAATGTGTCAGACGTCAGGTCATGTGACCTCTAGGTCTATCATCAGTCTGGCCTCGGTTCAGATCCTGGTATTATTATCTATGATGTTTGCGTCAGCCTCGGTTCCACCGAAGCTTCTCGCATTATGCTACTTCGTGTACATATATCTCAGTAGATAGTTCACTGAGCAATCAATCCGATTCGTCAGCTCCCATCAGAATGGTAAAACTACCATCATCAGCGGCAATAACAACATCGAAAGTAGTTGCCAAGGAACTACTTACCAGAAGAGCCCAAAACTGTAGAAACTGACTAGTGCCTGGCAAGCCTACATTTTTACTATTTCAATTTTCGTTCCCGGCCGTTGATCTCCACAAAAACCCAAATGCGAGGGTTTACCAGAAGTCTGGTGGAAAGACAAGTGTACGGTTGTGTTCCTTCTTGTTTGCATGGATTTAACGCACGTGCTCACTGCTACACCAATCTTTAGTACATGCGTAGATGGTCTCTTCTTGTCTTATCTACTGAGAAGGACTTTTCGAGGGAAGCAAGGGCTAGTCCCAAATGGGTCTAGCCTTGTATGCACAGGAGTGTGTTGCGACCTTATTCCGACACTTCTCTCGTTTTTCAATCTTAGTGAGACTATTATGGGAGGCTGACGGGTGCGTATGTTGTAGCCTGATGATCATTGACATTGATAAGAATGGGTGACTCAGTTGATTGTAAAGGCTACAGAACTATCTGAGTATGTACAATAGGCTTGATGTGGTTATGACCGATGTAATGCCGAAAAGGGAATTAAATGGCATCAGTCAGCAATGCAAAGCATTGGGAAGCAACATAAGTGCAAGCGGACTACTACAGAAGGAGAATCCCGTGATAGCATCAAACGCGCTAAGCTGGAAAGATGTGCATACGAAGTATAACGATTGAGCTGACACATGGTAATATCTGTTGTCTCCAATGAGCATGTGTACCGCACCAAACATCCAATAATCCTTTGTTTAGCACGAAAGCCTGACATACCTGGAAGAAAAATAAGACCGGCTGAAGATTGAAGAGACGACTGACCATTCTATTCCTGCCGATGTTACTTGGCATAGAATACCAGGAAGGACCGAAATGACTAGAGGGTTAAAATAGTGGATAAAAACTGATACTCAGCATAATGAAACAAGGTAAAGAACTGTAAAGTGGATTGACAGCAAATTCAAACATGGGACAAGTGGAAACACGATAGGTTGTCGTGACCTGTTAAATAAAGTAGACCTTAGGTTTCACTGTCAAATACTACTCTGCTTCTTCCCTCCATGGCTTTATCCACTGCCCCTCCCATATTCTGTACAACATCTCCCCCAAAAAAAGCAACACCTAGCTCTTGACTTGTAAACCAGCTCGCGCGATCAAGATTGCCACTGCCTAGTACCAACACTTCATTATCGACGATCGTCATCTTAATGTGGCTCTGCTGGGGCTCGCCCTGCTCTTTACCCCTCCTCCTGTGCCCATGTCTCGGCTTGAAATACGAAATGTGAAGTTTGCCCAGTTTAGCAGGAGTCATCGCTGCTTCCTCGTCAGTCACTCCGGAATCTGTCTGTGAGCTAAATGCTTTATATTGTTTAATAAGATTTTTGATACACCAGGACGTTGTGGTGCCGGCTGTGACGAGCTGTTCAAGTATCATGAGTCGTGCAGATGTCAAGATTACGACATCGATGCCGCGCCTGAGAGCCTTGATCAGTGCACTCAATACAGGCGGGGAAGTGAGATTCGGTGTTTGGATCCGTATGTTGCGCTCTGCTCTGGCGAACAAGGCGAGGAGAAAGGTGTTCAGGGGAGTGGTCGGGGAGGCGGCAGTTCCAAATGGCCGAAAGGTCGGGTTTCGCCGGTGCGGGCTTGGAAGAAAGAATGTGGGAGTATCTTTCGAAATGATTATGGTGGTCTGACTAGCGCTAGTAATCGCATTCGCTGTGTCAGGAACCACCATAGTTTTGTCTGAATCTGCAGAACCAGTTGGTACCTCTGTTCGCCTTTCCCAAAAAGACAAATAGAACTTTAAGAACTGCCGTGTTATTGATCCTGTCATGATTATGGCTCCCTCGAACCACTCTTCCCAGCTAACATTGCAACTTGGGAGGACTACGGTTTTCCTATCCACAATTATGAACTTTGGATGCATAACACTAAAAGGCAATATAAAGACGCTTTTAATCTTCATATTCAAACCGCCAAGTTCTGAAGGATCAGGTAATCCAAATTTCCTTACCCATTCAGTAGCAGGGTAAGACTGTCCGGTCACAGACTGCTTGTGGAAGAGCTTTTGGAAAATGGAAGAAGACGAAAAGCATAGCCGCACACGTATTTTATCTGTGCCTCTACGAATTGCTTTGTCAGATAGTTTACGAAGCGCATCGTTGAGTGTGTCGCGGGTAGTTGAAGAGGCCCAGAAGCAGGTAACGAGGATAAGCTCATGTTCGACCGACTCCAGGAGTGGCATGAGCGAAGTGTATATTGATGACCCAGTACCAGTCATGAATGTTTGAAGATCTGATGCTGTGATCAAGGACCGAGGAAGCGCTGCATAATAACTTGGGTCATCTTGTTCGAGGATGCTCGCTGCTCTCTCGAGATCATGTATGAAAGGTTTCTGATACTGCTCGGCCATACGCGTACTCATTCGGACAAGAGCTTGTTGATCATCAAGCCGATTTTCTTGTGTTAAGAAAGGTAAAGAAACAGGTGCCATCGAGGTTGTCGGTAGTGTGACGTCGAAGTAAGATGCAGTGGACTGAGGTGCAACCTCTCCGCATTGGGCCACTAGCTCGGTGCAGGGATGGTGACGACGAAGCTCTCCACCAAAATTTCATGATCTTTCATACCAGAACTGACAACACCACAACGCCCAACAATATCTTTCAAGCCCTCAAATCGGGACAGTCCCACATCTTAGCGCACGTTTCAATTGGAACAATCGAATAATAGTCCTGCCACTTGTCTGCGCCACACAATGGGTGTTTCTATCCTCCCACCCAGCGCTCCACTCCCCCCGCGTCGCGATGCGCCCACCGAAGATTCAGACACCGAAATGTCCGATGACGAGCTTCCGACCTCTAATAGTGCTTCGATAGTCACGCCTGGCGAGCACATCACAAGCGACCCGCAATGGATGCGCGGCCACGGCACATACGTACCCGCTGGCAGCGGCACGATAATATCCACAGTAGCGGGCAATCTGCATAAAACGAACAAATTGCTCTCAGTGCAGCCTTTACGTGCGCGATATACGCCTGAGATAGGCGACCTGGTTATTGGAAGGATTGTGAATGTACAGACGAAAAAGTGGAGTGTTGACATTGCTGCACCTATGCTTGCCAATCTACCACTGTCTTCTATCAACTTGCCAGGAGGAATACTGAGAAGACGGACAGCGGTTGACGAGCTCAACATCCGTACCTTCTTCTCTGAAGGGGATTTGCTCGTCGCCGAAGTACAAAGTCTGCACCAGGACAACACTGCCTCACTGCATACACGATCCCTGAAGTATGGGAAATTGCGAAATGGATTGTTTACATCTCTCTCTGGAGCCGGAGGGGGGATTCTTTCACGAAAAGGAGGCGTGGTGAGGAGCAGACGGCAGGTCTTCACTCTCAACACGGCAGCAGGCGAGATCGATGTCGTATTGGGCGTTAATGGGTACATCTTTATTAGCAAACATACAGCTGTTGCTGCAAGCAGCACAGAAACAGGTATTAACCGGCTGGATGAGCAGGTCACGGAGACATTGTACTCTTCGCAGAATGATGAGATCGAACCAGCGGTAATGAAGGAGATTACAAGGGTCAGCACCTTGATCAAAGGCTTAGTAGCATGTGGGACCAAGGTTGACGAGGATACTATTGTGAAAGTGTACGAGGGCGCCGTAGAAATGGAAGCGGAAGAGCAAAGCTTGGGTGGAGTCGAGAGAGGAGTGGGTGCAAAGGGCGTGGTAGAGGCTGTGCTAGCGAGGCTGGAAATTGAAAACGTGGGCTGAAGCTCTGAATGAAAAATCCCAGAATGAGCAATCCATTAACCTGGACCGGCCTTGAGGGTGTAAGACCACGATAATATGACTCAGTGGAAGGCTTGTGCAAACACCTGCACAAGACTGCTTAGCTGCACTATGCAACTCTGCAGCAGGTAGACTTGAGGTGCAGGTTGTAAGCATGCGAACTTACAAGCCAGAAAGATATTAGCAAAGTCACTGTAGAATCACAGAGACGATGAATAGTGGAGATGTATTTATAGGTCTATGCATGAGATGTGCATAGGCTCCCCACGATGTATGCATTACCTTTACAGGACAGTAATACACTTTTCAAAAACAACCATCTCCCCACTCAGCAGCACCACATCACTCATTACTCTATGGTCGCCACCAAGCTGGCGCGCAGCAGGAGACTGGCGTCAAAGAAGGTAGATGCATATTCGAGCCGCTTAACCAGCTCCAACCCCAATTGGCGAATCAAAGTCTAATCATGTAATTCTTTTCTCTCCAACGTCCTCAACCGGTTCACATCCTCGCAAGCCTTCTCAACTGTTTTGACAGCTGCTTGACTAAGCTTCCTCCTCCTCTCCACAGCCTCCTTCTCGCGCCTTACTTTCGTTTTGCTTGAACCACTCGGCGCAACCCCGGCTAAGATCTTTCGCCTGTCACCAGGTGTGAAGTTGACGAATCCAACACTTTCACCGGAAGGTGTGCTCGAGGAACCATATGAGGAGATGGAAGACTTACGGCGTGACTGTGCGATGGAGATGCATTGGGCCTTGCATGACGGGCGTCGACAATGGAAGTGTGGCTGGAAACGGGGAGAAGAGAGGCGAGAAGGTGGGTGTATGCTGATAGAGGCAACACTTGAAGCGTCGACGTCCTCGGATAATATAGGATACATTGCTGGGCGATATGACTGCATCTCAGGTTGAGATGGGTATTCGGTTATATCGCTAGAACTGGGCATTTCCATACCGATACCGACCATGGAGACAAGCGTGTTCTGTGGTGTCGTGGGTATACTGGATTCATGGTGTGTAGGGTAAATCGCCTGTGCTGTTGGCATCAAGTCGTGATTACACCAACCAGCTGTCCTTGTGCTGGAAAAATCCAGTGTGCATGAACACGAAGAAGTAAATTCAAGATTCATGGAGTCGGTTGGATCCAAGGTTGTTATTGGAATTCTGAAGGAGCTGGATGGGGTCGAGGCTGAAAGAGTCACCATACTCATAGGTGATGGATATGCCGTACCTATATGGCCAACAGGGTCAACATTGTTAGAAGTCTCGATGACTGGCCATGGTTGCGGCGTAAGCTGGCACTTGGGGAAGCCCAACATTGGGGAGGAGCCATCATTGCCGTCAATGTTTGATGGCCATATCCTGGTAGTGTAAGGCTGATATTGCTGATGTTGTGCGAACGGTCTGTCCATGCCCTCATCTTCAACGATATTTGTGGACAAAGGAGGTGACCGCTTATGGACAGGCAACACATGCACGCTGGAGTCCACATCTTCATCGATTTCGCCCGTCCACATGGTCGGAAGACTGAGAGAATGGTTAAAGTTGACCTCACTTGATTTTGGGAATACAATCTTTGAGACTCAATTTATCGCTATCGCTCGAGGTATGTTTGTTACAAGAGCTACTGTAGTTCATAGACGAGGTGACTGGAGTAGAGGATAAAATTATGTTTTGTAGAGATAGTTGTGTAGCCTCATATCAGGGCTCTATGTCGCGATTGGGGAAAAGTGTGAAGCCGATGAGATTTTTGCCATTTGCTAAGAATGGGTTAAAGGGTTGTGTTAGATCTTCGCGCCTAAAAGAGTAAATGCTTGAAGTGGTAAGTTTCTGGAAAACACCATCCCCGCATAGCTATCAAAGAGCTGGTTTAGCTTAATGACATCTGTTCCTTTATCATCAATCGACCGCGTTGGGAATCCGGGGGGGGGGGGGGGGGGGGGGGCGCAGTTTATAGACCATGGGGGACAAAAACCCAGGGGGGTAATTTTAAAATATATAAAAAAGGAATTGCAAGATTTGGTTGGCAAGGGCGATAC
>JALRMI010000065.1:0-96862 GCA_026120165.1 Leptosphaerulina australis
TATGGTGTGGAGTTGTTTCGCTGCGAAAAATCACGATTTTGGTGAGTTTTGAGCCGCGCCGCTCGGTGGGGTTGCGCCGCTCGGTGGTGAACCACGTTAGTCATGTTTAATTACGAACAAGCGCCTACGATCAACAAACCAACGTGTGAATAAGTTGCTGCCCAACTTTGGCAGTATAAGACGTGATCCCTGATATTTTCTTGAATAGCTCTTGGATGAAGGTCACACCTTTCATTCATTATTCTGAAAGCGTGCAGGACATTGGTTCACATCACTGGCTGTTCTGGTAATCTTTTGATAACCTTTTTACTATGCTTCTTGAGGTACCCAGCAATATGTGCAGAGCCACTGGCCTAGTCATATTCGTATAATAGCCTTCCGTGGAAATCTAATCCAGAATTCATGCCCATATTTACGGAACATGTTCAGAAAAGATCTGAATGGGAATTATATGAAGACAGAGCTGCTAAGGTCGCGCATTCCTAAGGCATGCTTGGTCAGTTCAGACCATTCAACACTATTTGCACCCTACCGACATTGCCCGTGAGCTTGCCTTGCAGGGGATCGCCAATTGATCCTCTTTATCTGACCTCATAATCCCTAGGCCATGCACGGCGGGTACTTTGCTATCTGATGTATATCGGTTGACCCTTGGGTAGAATCGAAGGGTACACCGGATGCCTACAGGCCATATGTATACACAATACTACAAGTACACTGACACATAAAGGTTCTTCTTTCTGGTCGAATATTGCCCTCATGTAAGCCTGCTTAGATCATTATCAGAGGTGGAAGCCAATGACTGATATTACAGATATCATTCGGGCTTTGGTAGTAGTAGCAGTAGTATTATTATATTAACGTCCCAGCGCACGAAAGGTTTTCTCGTAGAGTTTTTCCTATATGCAAGAGTCTGCGTGGCTACATAGACACAAAACAGACGGTAATAGAGCAAATAATAATATTATTAAAGTCCTAGTACAATCGGCAGCTGCCTTTACATACATTGTGACCTCCCATGGGGTATTGGGGACGCGCCAGGCGCTAAAGCGGAGGCGGTTCTTGCATAAGCAGCCCTTTAGAAGGGGTGTGCCTTGTCTTCCTCTCCTCCGTGCGAGAGTAAAAGAGAGTGTTCCGTTGCAGTGTAGCGCTAACATCATTACATATGTAGTGAGAGTGGGTATTGTGTTGTGCACGCGTTGACTCAGGCTCTTTTCGCCAGGCGAAGGGAGTCAGCAAAGTCTTCAGGGTTGCTGAGCTGCTCTTGAAGGTACTTTATATCCTCCTTATTGTTGACCAGTGGCCAGGCAGGCCGTGCAGGCCATTGTGAGAACCAGCGCCGCATACGCGGCTCGGGCTTTGGTAACAGACCTTTGTTGTCAAATTACTTAGATCTCGCCTCTATCACCTTTGACACATCTCCGAGACAATGCTACCGGCCAGGAAGGAAACGGCAATAACAGTATCTACGCCACGCACAACCACTTTATATGAGATGAGAGATAATTCTCTGGATCACAATCAAAGTCGGAGATAGGAAAAAGATAATTGTGTTACGTATCATATCTCGTCATACAGGACCATAATAAAGCAACCGAGGGACTATGAATAAAAGTGGGTATCTCCAGGCTTCATGCTAAGCCTATTAGACGTGACTATTGTGCCAGAACGCCAGACAGTGTATGACTCCCAGACAGCCAAAGGTCACACAATCGTAAAGGTAAAATACAAGAATGCAAGAAGACTTTACACCATGACACCAGAAAGTACGATAGTTACCATAACCCAGTAACCAGCATACTTACCAACCTTGAGTGTCATCGCGGCACTTTCTCCATCATCGGTGCCGCCAGGAGAAGTTGTGCCGTTGGGCAGAGTACCGTTGATGATCAAGTTTCGAGTGCCATTGACATCGGAAACGGTGACCAAGGACTTGTTCAGTGCAGCGTAGCTTCCATTACCAACGAGATCGTTAAGGTACTTTGGATCATCGTTCTCATCACACCCGCAAGGGCTATACTCCTGACACAGACATGTGACTGGAAGTGTGGTGTTTGTACCGTTCGGGTTGGTTTGGTTGGTATCAGTTCGATTGTAGAATCGATACTGGAGGTTGTGAGCAAGTTTTCAGTTGAGAAGGGCAAGTAGAAACACGAACATGGTTGTTATAATAGTAAGGGTACGCCGAATAAAGCCAGAAGCCGGGCATGATCGCCAAAAGTCCAACGCCCAGAAGAAGGGGGCCAGCAATTAAACCTTTCGGTGTCTTTCTTCCAGCGGTGTAAGGCGTAGTTGCCCCACCACCGTAGTATCCGCCACCGTATGAACGAGGTGCTCCAGAACCTGAGCGCGTCGCACCACCAGAGCTGGAGCCACCACTTGATCGGCCACCTCCAGAAGAGCCGCCACCACTACCGCCGCCGCGGCCACCACCGCCCTTTCTCTTTTCTAGGCTGTGATCTGATGCGACGATCTCCAGTGATCGTGGAGGAGTATCAGCATAATCTTCGATGAAGTTGATTGTCTTAGATTCTGGTATTGAGGCAGCGTTGACTGCTGATGTGGCGAGTACGAAGCCAGCGAGATACGGTGTAACTTTCATGGCGGAGGTGAAACTATTGCGGTAGTGTAAAGCTGGCACTCAAGAAATAATCGGGTATTGTGCAAACTCGTATGTAGAGGCGGTTGAGTCTGATAAAGTATCAAGTGTTTCAAGACAAGCTGATATATTGGAGTTAAAATGTTGGAACAGCTTCTGTAAGCTTACTTGAAGGGATACAAAGGCTAACAAGGGCAAGAGTTGGGCTTATATGCGGAGGATGAGCTCATGGCAGGGGCAAAAACAGCCTTGCGTCATGGGAGGAAGGGTTTAAGTAATAAGGGTCTGAACTAGGGCGATATACACAGCCTTCCTTTATACTAGAAAGCCCCATGTCGGCCAATAAGCCACCCGGATCTGCGCCATGACGTCTTGGCACATTGAGAGAAGAACTGCTTCATCCAAGAGACAAAAGTTGAAAGGCCCTCACTGTGTGCTACACGGCTCATGTGATACCCCTTGGAGGGGTGGATAGTTGACGTGTGAGTTACACGCATGAAATGACTTCATCATACCAATCTGCCAAGAGCAGGAGATGCCAAGTTTTGAAGCCAGGCCGACTAGTGGCCAAACTGGCTCATGTGCCCACGAACAAGGGTAGTTCGTTGTCTTGAGACCTAGGGAAATTTGACCAGAACGTTGGGGTTCGAAGAAATGAACCCATGGTTCACTGCCACGGTTGTTAGGCATCGATAGCATTCATGCTCAAACAGGAACAAAGCGGGATTACGGCTTGCATCGCCACAAGGTAGATTGATACCCAGGAGGCCTAAATCCTGTCTCTCTAATCCTTCCTTCTATCCAGAAATCAATTGGACTAAACCCTTAATACCATTCTAGAAGCTCTACCGTGTGGCTTAGCAGGTATTGTCTCCTGCAACCTCCTTCTCTTTTAGCAGCTCCAGCAAACAGCTGTAGTCGGCTCTGTGCAGCAGGACGTTGAATCGTGACCAATTTTCTTCATTGACTCGGCCCACTGCACTTGCGTTTTAATTCAATCTACTGCATCTTCCTACTAGCAGGTCATTCATAAGGGCCTGATAACTGACAGAACCACCTTGCTTGTACCGATCGCAATGTTTTGCTCACTAACGCGAATGATAGTCCCGAACTGTGCGTCTAGTTTTGGGTAGCCATTTGTATACTGCAGACAATCAAGTTCCGCAGGGCGCAGATGTCTTAGTGTTCGACAATGACCAAGGTCGGCAGATAATCATCGGCTCAACCCAATAATATGACGTGAATCATAGTTGCAAGAGGATTACGGAGTTATCCAATGGCCAGTCACACCGCCTCAGGTGACCGTGATATTCTCTTGTATTATTGTCCTGGTGTTGCGTGTGGTGATTCGGGCGTACTGCTGTCATGGACCGTCTGGTATTTGAGGTACTCCTCTTGTAGTGCCTTTTGCATTTCGAAGTCGGCCTGTCGTTCACGCTTGATTCGTTGTTGCTCATAGTCACGAATGACACCAGCATGCATAGCCTACGAATACTTGTTAGCAAATGCATCGGCCGTATGGTGTGACACGACTGACAGCTTTGTCTTGCTTCTGAGCAAAGTGAACGAATGCAACCACACCAATTGCAGTCGCACAAGTAGTGGCTAGCGTGATCTGAGATGCTCGAGACATGTTGGTATTGTCAGTTGTTGTAAGGTGGAAGACTTTGCGGAAAGTTACGGACTATAGATCAGATGGAGCTTGGGCCAGCCCCGAGGTGGATCTGCCGCCAAGTTCGAGGCCGTTGCTGCATCATACCTCTCCGCAACGACGACCGCGATACCGCACATCCACAGCACAACTTTCAACGCCTCAAGATGGTGGGTTTTGTGAGACTTGAGGATTTCACGAGATGCTGATGCCTTTACAGTCCGCCCAAAACTCTGCAGGAATTCAGACGCTGCTTGATGTAAGCAACATAACACGCTTCAATCTATTCACAGCTCACATAACGACCAGGCCGAGCGCGAGGCACAAAAGATCGTCCAGCAAGGTAAATCGATTTTGTCAACCTAAGTTTTTTCCGGGAAAGACTAACACACAGATAGCAAGAGAGTGTAAATGACCCCACCTATTACCTGCAACAGCACCTGTCTAACCTACAAAGACCGCACAAAGCGAGTGAAGGACGCGCGGAGCGAAGCACAGAAGGAGATTGAAGAGTACAAGAAGGAGAAGGAGGCAGAGTACCAGAAATTTGAGAAGGAGGTGGGCCTAGACCTATACAGTGTAATGATGAGTGCTGGAGCAGAGGCTAACAACTACACAGCACAGCTCAGGCAACAAGAAGGCTGAGGATGACGCAAAGAAGGATACAGACTCCAAGGTCAAGGAGGTTGAGGACCTGGGTAACAAGTCAGGCAGCAAGGTTGTTGAGCAATTGATCAACGCTGTAACGAACGCCAACCCCAAGCCACCACGCAAGGGTTAGAGCAGCGCCGTCACGAACCCGAATGTACAACTGAACTGCACCAATCGCGACGACGAAATGTCATATATGATCTGGGCTGCATGCCCTGACAACGGTGGAGTATCCTATATATCTCCATCGATCTTCTTCGGGAAACTGTAGTTTCTAAGATCTATGCAATAGACGCTGAATTTTAAGCAAACTCCCTTCTGTCAGACACTCCGAATCAAACGATATTTGCACATGCTCCAGTATGGCAAATCTACATTTATGCATCTCAGGTCAGAATAGTCTATGAATGAGATACCAGTCCTTTAATGATGAAAAACTTGAATTACCTCGCAATCAGGCCCTCAAGTTGGCCCATCTCCTTGCTCAATGTGCCCTTAAAGTTGCACTTGTTTTATGTTTGGTCCCAGCCGACCTATCACTTGCAGACCCTTGCTCCATGTCCCGTTCGCTACGTCACCTAGCGAAGTTGACGCGCCCCAAATTTTGTGACTATGAATCCTAGCCTTGATTCCGTAATGCGCCAACCTCAATGATACGAATGTGTTCTCGAGCGACTGTTCGCTCGCATACACTACGTGTGCCTCCATCATGCCTACCAGCACAATGGCGGGCTCAACGCCGGTTCAGCAACACTTTACGGCACAAAGAAGACCCACGTATCGAGACTATGGGCAGGGAGATCACAAACGAATTCGCAGTGATTCGCGAAGAATATGGTCAGTCTCTAGCTGTGTACTATGTATATGCACTGACGCTGTCTAGCTACCCCAGTCTGTACACAACCTTGAGTGCCGCCTACATTCTGACGGACGCACAGAAACACACGATCGTCCTCGCCCATGGTCTCCTCGGCTTTAGCGAACTTCGACTCGCAGGTAAATTCCTTCCTGGTCTGAAATACTGGCGCGGGATTACAGAGGCGTTATCAGCCAAGGGCATCGAAGTTATCGTGGCCACTGTCCCACCAAGTGGTAGCGTCGAAGCAAGAGCAGCGAAGCTGGTCGAGAGCATATCACTAAGGGCCAAGGGGAAAGAGGTCAACATCATAGCACACAGCATGGGGGGCCTCGACTCGCGCTACATGATCAGTCAGCTTAAACCGAAAGATTTCAATATCAAGTCGCTCACCACGATTGCGACACCCCATCGAGGTTCAGCATTCGCAGACTATATGTTCGAGACAATCGGTCCTCGTCAAATCAAACGGATATATAAAGTGATAGAGTACTTCGGGTTTGAGACTGGCGCATTCTCTCAACTAACGCTGAAGTACATGCAGGAGAGCTTCAATCCAAGAACCCCAGACATTGACGGGGTCAGGTATTTTTCTTACGGGGCATCTCTGGAGCCTACACGGTGGTCTGTGTTCGCTCCTTCGCATGCGATTATCAAACGCGATGAAGGAATTAATGATGGTCTTGTCAGGTATGCTCTTACGTCTACGAGAGCGGGACTAAATTGATGGCATCGTCTAGCGTCTCCTCGAGTCAATGGGGAGATTACAAAGGAACACTGATTGGTGTTAGTCATCTTGACCTGATCAACTGGACCAACCGTATGAAGTGGTGGTTCTGGGAGCTGACTGGTAGTAAAAGGAAGTAAGTCTATCTCATTTGCTCCTGTATGCGTACGCTAAAATCCAGCTAGCTTCAATGCTATTGCACTGTACCTAGACATATGTGGTAAGTGAAAGCGTTGGAATCTTGCGCTTACCAAAATACCAGATACTCTCGTACTAATTAGGCTTCTTAGACATGCTCGCAAAGGAGAAATTGTAGCCTGTAGCCTCCACAGGACATCTTGCAATGGAAATCAACATTAGCTTGCATTTTGAAGATGCATATAGGCGTTAGGAATTGCTGATTTCAGGCAACAATACCCAATGTCAGAGGATAGAATAAGATTATGCGGCTGTGATTGTGGCTGTGCACGGCACGGCGCCTGCAATGGGGATAACATGATTGAAAAAAGTTTACGTGTTAAGTCGTATGTTAGATCAGAAGAAACGGTTTCAAATGTTAAGATCGTTATAGCTCATGATTATTCGCCTGGTGAAGCTGTGGAGGAAGGCATGTTTGACCCCTATGACGTAGCCCGAGCCCTCCTCCGCCACGCTCCGATATTTGACATTTGTGACATTTGACCTGCAGCAACGGTCAAACATTAACGACACGCGTTTCTTGGGCTGTGCCGCGCCTTCCGCCAATACGCCCAGTTGCCAAACAAACCTGCAAAAAGCACGGTATCTCTCCTCGCGACATAAAGCGATATGCTGCCCAACCCCCACTAGACCCGACTTTTCTTTCACTTGTAACTACGCAGCACAGCCAGCATAAATCCATAGCTACACAAATACGATCTCAGCCTCAAAATGCTTGTGTCAATCGCACTCGATCATCCTCATGAGCACTATACGAATCTCGATATTATACAAGGAAAAGTCTTTCTCCGGGTACCTCATCCTACCAATGTCAGTAGCATCGTGGTGAAGCTAGAGGGTGAGTCGAAGACGAGGTTGCTTGGACCGATACATCCCAGTCGACCAGATAAACAGCGGCCAGTGTTGGAGGTTCACAAAGTTTTGTATAAGACGGAGGTAGTATGGCCGGCAAACATGCGCCCAGAAGATCTCCTCACAAACAACAAAACCGGCTTCACCATGAATGCTGGTAATTTCGAGTATCCGTTTCGATTCAAGGTCAGGGTTCTGTTTCTAATATCAAGCAAGCGTTAATAGGAACAGATCCCACTGAACACATCTTGTCATGCGCAGCAGCCAATGGCTCCGATCTCGAACATCTCCTTTGCAAACACCATACCTGAGTTCGCGAGAGCACCGACACAGCACATCAAATCTCCGCTACCACCTTCCCTTACTGGGTTTCCCGGCGAGGCAGAAATACGATACTTTGTGAAGGTTACGGTCAACAGGCCATCGTTGTTCAAGGAAAACCCAAGAGCGGTCGCAAACTTTACACTATTACCCATTGAGCCACCACGACCAGAAAGAACAGACGGCGAGGCGTATGCGAGAAGGCAACACCAATTTCTGGAGAATATGTCAAGTTCAGCAGTAGGAAAGAAGCCAGGCTTGTTTGAAAGGAAGAGCTCAGCGCTGAGTGTACCGTCATCACCAACGTCTTCAGGTCCACCACCACGCGTAGTGCTCGATGCTCGACTACCAAACCCGGCTATCCTCACTGCCAACCAGGATCTTCCTTTGCGACTTCTCATGAAGAACGTGAGCCCGCGCACAAAGAATGTATACCTTCAAATGCTTCAGATCGAGCTGATTGGCTACACCAAGGTGCGAGCGCACGAAGTAGCTCGAACAGAGTCAAATAGCTGGATTCTCTGCTCGTTCAGCAATATGGCAATCCCTCTTGGGTCGGTTACAGACCCAGTAGAAACAGAGGTCCCTGTTAACCCAGAATATTGGTCCGGAAAACCGATTCCAAACACTGTTCCACCGACATTCCAGACTTGTAACCTGTCACGATTCTATGAGCTAGAAGTGCGCGTGGGCATTGGCTACGGCTCATACAAGCAAGGCGAAGACCAGTTGGTAGTTTTGCCATTGAGACTGCCAGTCAAGGTCTATTCTGGCATCGCCCCTCCTAAAGCCTTACTCGAGGCTGCATTAACAGGAGATGCAGGCAAGAATGCTAACTTGGGTATACACCCGCCTCAGGCTCAGAGACCGCATACTCCTACGTCGCCATCCCAGGCGAGTTTTGGAGGACCAAGCACAGCTCCGCTACAGAGCGATTCATTTGAGGCACCACCGCCCACTTATGAGGAAGCAGTCGGACAGGATCTGCCTCCGATTAACGGTTACAGAGGGACTTACCAACCTCCACCAATACCGGAAGGCGCACCACGGTTCTCAGATGAAAAGCGGCGATAAAAGAGTCACACGATCATGGAGGATATGCTATCTGGTGACACAACGTGGACAGTGGAATGGCTCCGCTTTCCAGTGCGGGCCTGGACGGCCGTTGGGCATGACGGAAGTGGGAGTGGAGAGGGGTGTTCCGGGCCGCAGCACGACAGCAGAACTATGTTTCTAGCCAATCGCTTAATACCTTAATAGCCTCACTCAGGCCAATCGAGCATTTGAAACGAAACAACAGATCCATGTTTCATGTCATCAATATCCAGAAGCCCAATCATGGAAACTTCCAGATTGATGCTCCCGGCCGAGTTGTAACCGAACGTGGGACGCCAGACTTGACAGCACATCCATTCACTGTGTCTCTCCAATAGATATTGACCCACCGACATAGCCTGAGTATGGTCTGACTCAGCAATGGTACCTGCGTAGCGTAGCGAACTGGATCAGCGGAAACGGCCGCGAAGGATGAGGTGAGGTCTGTCAAGACACTGGCCTGGTGTTTGATCTTAGTAGTCGTGAATTGCAGATGCAAGGTGCACATCTGAGATAGCTTTGTTTGTCCACACACGCACACATGAACAATACCAGAGGGCCAACGCCGCTTGACGGCGGAAGGATTGGTGGAGAGCAAGTTCATGCGAGTGCGGCATTTTTCGCAGAACTGTCGGACGGAAGAATGCCAGAAGCCGTGGTGGTGCAAGTTGTGCGTCTGGCCAAGACACGCACGATGCTGCTTGCCCGAAAAGACCTTGGAGTTTTGAGGCTAGCCGAGGGGCGAGTCAGTCGAAGTGGGTTAATCGCTGGATCTGGAAGGAAGAAGGCCAACACACTGACACCTGTCGCTGTTGCTGTTGTTGTTGCTGTTGTTGTTGTTTCTTTGTTGACCTCGATGAGGTCATGTCACGATCATTGCTATCGCCCGATGCTGGATCCCCTGTTTGGTATCTATGTCAAAATTCAGTGTGCGTAGACTAGCCTAATAGAGTAAGTCTTGAGCGAGCTTCTTTCAAGTCATCGCCTGCCCTACCCAGAAGGCCTGCGTGATGCGCAACACAGCTGAGCCAACGTCCAGCTCAAACTTGCTCTACAACGAGGGCGTAGTCATTCATATATGATGCTGTGGCGGTCAGTGTGTGTGGGATCAGCTGCGGGACGTGCCTGCCGGCTAGCTATCGATAACTCTGTTTCGGTGCGCACGTTCTCAATTTTTGCTTTTCTAACAAACGCGAGCATTCACACCAGCGCAGGAACCGCCAATGTTTTTGTTTTGATCTCTCGAATCGCGACTCTCCATAGCAATTCGCATGCGGGAGTTAACGCGCCTTGCCACTACTACACGCGATTTCGAGCGCTGACCGCCAGTCGTCTCCATCCAGCCACCAGCTTCCAAGAAACTACTGCGGTGCTACTGCGAGGGCTGCATACACCGTCCCGCGTAGCGTGCGTTCCCATTTGCTGTCACCCACGAAACGTTTCAAGCCGGCTCCAGATAGCAACCCCACTTCATCCAGCTGCCGAATCGTCGCGTCGAACACCATATGAACACGCTCTCCCACCGCGATATAGTCGTGTTTTTCGCTCAATATTCTGGCCGCAAAGAGAAGAGTCGGATTTTTAGGACGGGATTCACTGCAACCATGTTTGACTCATACCTGCATCTCACATGCTGGGCGGCCCCGCATGTCGAGTATACTAGCCTCTCGAGGGATGCCTGGGTTGTCCTGAGGTTTCTGCGATGCCCTGGTGGTTGACCATATTCACCGACTTTTCATGCACTCCTGAATATTGACGATTCATTGACGGCTCGAGCTTCTCCAACTCTTTGTGAACCTCTTATGACGACGGCCTACTTGCAATTACCCACCAGGCCGACACTCTGACGCAGCTTTTCCACAGAATCTTGAATGCCATCCAATACACGACCATCCAATGCATTCTCAGCGCCAGGTGCCGCCTCCGCTGAAGCGCTCCTACTCGGGGGATAGCCAGAACAGTTATGCCAGCCGTGCAACAACTGCTTCAAATGCCAGCTCCAAGCTGCTCTTTGGTGAGATACCGTTATCGCCTGCGGCCACAGTAGATGGACGATGTAAGACGCCCTGGAGGAGCCCAGCCCTGTGGCAAAATATTAACAGTACGCAGCGGTGCGCTCTTATGGCTCAGTATGCAACCTGGTACTATCAACCAGCTCGGTTTTTCTCCGCTTTTGGCTGAACGACAGATGTCGTGATAACATGCTGGGGCAGATGGAACCAGAAGATCTCGCCAACTTCCGCCTCGTCTGTCATGATATGTCGACACGCGCTGCGCCCTTCCTTTTTGATTCAATCACTACCACCTTCAAATCATCAACCTTCACAAAGCCGGCACGCATTGAAGCGCTTTCCAGGATTGGACGTCACGTCAAGACGCTTACTTTTCACTTGCCACACACTCCTGATACCTTCTTGCCGCCAGTCATTGACCCAGAAACCGGAGCAGAGAAGCAGTTTGTCTACGAACCCCAAGTACAGAATCCGCAAAACGGTCCGGCCAAAGACAAGACACCAAAGTACGGGAGCTGGGAAATGCAAGACCTTCTTGTCAAGCAGTACCCTCCTCTCTTCCACGCAGCGACAAACGTGCCCTCCTTTGTTTCTGCATTCTCGGAACTTATTAACCTCACACACTTGAAGATATCGTGCCCCGGCTCGAATAATCAGATTCGACATCGTCGAACCGTGGTCGACTACGCGCTCATCTCGATTCGGATCGCAGTTGAGCGTGCGCCGTTGTACAGCCTGACTGCCATGTCGATGCATCCCATCCATGCTGGCGGCCTTCTCTACCTCCATCCCATGCACGGCTTCGGAAGCACGCCATCGTCGGCGAAACGCTGGACTCAAATCAGAAGACTCTCCATCTGCATGGAGTCTATACCATTCTCTACCTCATCCGACAAAATGCGCGCGCAATCCATAGAACACCTGCGCATCCTTCATGCTTACTTGCGGACATTATCACGTGGCATTACGCGACTGCATTTCCGATGGAAGGGCGAGCGCGGCCCCTCTCCGCTCTCATTGGACAAGGAGCCCTGTATGCAGCCTGTCGAGGATGAAATGACACATCCGACCATGCGTGGCGAGGTCAAGGGACCCAAGCCTCTCAAGTTCACGCGTCTCCGGTGCATGGAGCTCGAAAACGCCGTCATGGACTCTGCGCAGATTTCCAACTTCATCGAAACGCACCGGCGCACACTCATCGAGTTCAACTTTGAAGACGTCAAGCTCCGCGAGGGTAGCTGGGATGATGCGCTTCAACCTCTTACTGTCATCACCGGTAGCGACCGCTGGAAGAAGACGCAGGAAGAGGTCATGGATGTTCCGATCATGCTTTCTCCTATCGACGCGGAGCCACTTATCATGGGACCACTCCTCGAGGAAGTCGACCTGGCCATCGAAGATGCTAGCAAGGATCGGGGTGGCCATACCCTTTCACGGTGGCTCAGCAAGCCCAACCAAAAACTGAAAAAAAGTCCTGCCATCGGCGTGAGCGGGAAGGTTGACAGCTTTTTCGGCGCTGACCATATGAAGCGCTTCCTGCGTATCTCCTCATGGAAATAGACACTCCGTATCCTCTCTCATCCAACACAGCTAAATCAGTTTCGGAACGAGAGGTATTAGCGATGTTGATATAATTGCATGTTCGCGCTTTGCTGCGGCGTTGGTGGAGTACAAGAGGTACTGTGGTCCGGTCAAGTCAAGATAATCACGGTGATACCCAGGGTTTTGGATTGGAGTTTGCTCATCAGCCTACCGTAGGATCAAAACGGGGGAAATAGGCGGTGGCGGTTGCGATTGTTTACGACAGCCGCGATGTATGGCGCAAGTACCAGCTTCCTCTGGCGAGTTCGCCATCAGTTGGTACACGCGTTGCGGCTCGGTCTCTTTTGTCTTTTCCTTAGACTCTCTTTTTTTTTCTTTTGTTGAGGATTTTGGATTTGGTGCGTTCTTTTGCTTGACACTTGACGCTTACGACTGGACCTTACCTCTCTTATGTCTCCGCCATTCTATTCACTCTTCTCCTCGGAGACTTTTATGCCACGTATAACGGCTTTCTTCACGGATATACTTTACGAAAATCTTTTACGAGAACGACATGCATGAAGGAAAATGGTAGAAACTTGTAGATACGATGCCATGAGCAGCATGCCCACAATCATTCAATAAACTTTCCTTTGTCTTCCCTCCACAGGGGTATAATGAGCATCCTTTCAGACCACCTAGTCCATGACCATTTCTTGTTGAGGTCATGACCTCCGCTCCATACTATCATGGCGAAGTAACAAACTGTTATCTACAACTTGCTCTGCGCCCCCTGCGCCTTCTTCAGAATGGGGTCCAACTTCATCGCTTTCATAACGTCACCCTTGACCTTCAACTTGCCACTCATGAACAGTTTTTGCGCATTCGCCTTCCCAGCCACCAACTTGGAGAACTCGCTGTCGTTCAAAATCAGTGTTGTGCTAGGCTCCTTGCCCTCAGGAGCTACGCCTCGGCCCACAACGCCTTCTTCCTTGAGGTCAATGTGCCATGATTCCTGTTTTCCGCCGTTCTTAAGAGTAAAGGCAAAGATCCCGTTCGCAGATTTAATGGCCGCTTTGCGGTCGGTGGGTGAGGCGGTAAGAGAGGCTTGAATTGCGTCAAAGGCCGCGGAGGAGGGAAATTCTTCTAAGCGTGGAGTTAGCAAGCGCTTTGCAAGCTTCAATTAAATCGGAAAGGTGTGGTCGGTCGTCGTCGCTGCTGCTGCTGACAGTATAAAATAGGGTCTCTACTGCTGAGGTCCATTGGCAGGCGCTGATGCTCTCTTGTAAAGATGTTTTGCACATCTCGGCCAAGTAATACATGATTCTATAAGGCAGTGGGATGTGTGATGGAATCCGCTTACTGAGAGCAAGAGACATGATGTTGACGGTGTTATGCTCTATGAAATAGGATAGTCTGGCTAGATGCTAGGTTCCAGCTAATTGGGTAAGAGATGAGGACAGATAAAAGACAACTCGAAGTATGGGGAAGAGAAGGGTGAGGAATGGAGGACCTGGGGTATATGAACAGTTTGACAGGTCGGAAGCTTGTGACAATAATGATGTAGGCTGAATCCGGGGTACGCATGTGAATACAGCAGGTGTATGCGCTAAAATTGTGCCGAGGCAGTAGCACAAGGCACGTGTACATACTTTCCCGTTTGCTAGATCAAAAACGCGAAGTCGTACCGTTGCTATTGCCTAGAAACTATAGCATTCTTCGGTTTCGAATTGGAGGATCTATGTAATAATATACTTTTACTATGCATGTTAGTGCGGGGTTGATGGTGTAGGAGCTTCACATGTGGAGAAGTACTGTGCACGGACACCCAACGCCCGACGCGTAACAACTCAACACCATGCCCGGAATTGATGAAGCCCTTGCAGAGATAGATAGTTTGGAATCTGGAGGAGAGATTGTATATACTCAAATAGCTAGAAAAAAAACCATGGTGTTGATCGCTCAACGTTGGCGCGCCGCCACCAACATGTGCAGGTCCCTCGCGAGGTCGCCGATAGAAAACAGACTAAACTCACCCAACAACAAGAGGAGGAGCTTGTCAAATATATAGAAGAGCTCAATGCCCGATAAATACCACCTACGAGAGGGATGATACGAAATTTCGCGTCTGCAGTTGCCCCAATTCCCTGCTCAGATAGGTGGGTTACTCGGTTCCTCAACCGTCACCACCACCTATGGGTAACCGCCATGGACTCTAATCGACACAACGCTGAGCCTAAGGCTAAGTACAGCATGTAATTTGACCTTCTGCAGCAGAAGATCGCTCAGTATGAGTTAGAGCCTGCTCACACATACAACATGGATGAGAAAGGCTTCGCGATCGGGTACTATGTAGGACGAAGCGCATCTTCAGTAGGCGTCTGTGGGAGAAAAAAGATGTTAGGCAGGCCTTTCAAGACGGGAATACCAGCCGGGTAAGCCTGTTGGCCTGCGTTTGTGCAGATGGTACTGCACTGCCTCCAGGTGTTATATTTGAGTCCAAAAACTCCACCATTCGGGCGAAGTGGGTAGCCGAAATCGACCCAGAAACCTATCCAATTCACGTTACCTCGTCGCCTACTGGTTGGACCAACGATAGTATCGGACTGGCCTGGCTCACACAGGTATTTGATCGCTATACTAAGAGAAAGGCTCTGCAAAAGTACCGTCTACTTATAGTAGACGGCCACGGTAGCCACCTAACTCGAGACTTTCTTGAGTATTGTCACCAGAATCGAATCATAGTGGCTATACTACCACCGCACAGTACCCAGACGCTGCAGCCGCTAGATGTAGTATGCTTCAAGCCGCTCTCCACCAACTATAGTAACGAGCTATCCAACCACATCCAGGAGTCTCAAGGCCTGTCTCCAATAGAAAAGGGTGATACGTACGCCTATTCTGGCCTGCCTGGGTATCTACCTTCACTGAAACGTTGGTGCTAGTGCCTTCACAGCAACCGGCATCTCACCATTAGACCCCAACGTTATACTCGATAGGTTCCACCACACTTCTCTGAGTCGCTCGCCGTCAACCTCATCTAGTACCTCAGCTTATATTGCACGGTAATGGCTTAAAGCGTGCTCTCTACTGCGTAATGAGGTGAAGGATCCAAGTAGTAGAGGCGCTCGGAAGCTGGGTCAAACTATCCACCACCTATCGATCCAAAATGAGCTCCTCCAGGACGAGATAGTTGGCTTGCGCAAGACTCTAAGCCTTCAGAAGAAGAAGAGGAAGCAGCCAAATAAGCAGCTGCAGCTTCCACCTAACCAGGAGTACCACGGAGGTGCGATGATGTGGTCTCCAAGTACCTTCCGCGAGGCTCGTGTTCGAATGGCTCTTCAAGAAGAACAGCAGAAGGCAGATGAGTTGAAAAAGGTTGAGATGAAGGAGTTGAGAGCTGCAAATAAGTTCCGTAATGATAAGATCGCAGAAGAGAGGCGTGCATAACGGTTGAGGGAGAAGGAAGAGCGTGCCCAGCTGAGAGCTGTGAAGGCAGCTGAAGTAGCTGAACGCAAGGCTGAAAAAGAGTGTCAAAAACAAGCTCGCAACGCTGAAAAGGCCGTACAATTACCCAAAACAGGCAAACGCAAGGCCTCACAGTCTGCAGCACCTCAAAACAAGCAGAAACGTAGTGGTTTGGGCGGTGGTAGTCGGCCTATCGCTCGTGGGCACATTCTGTAAGGGCCTTCACTATTGAGAATGCCGTGCAGTCCTAACCACCAACTCAAATTCGTTCTAACTTTTGGCGTCATCTTATCCGTGGATGTTGATTTAGTGTTCCCCACAACCTACTTAATGTTGTGGTATAAATGGACAGACTTTGGTAAAAAGTTCGAAAACTTGTATGGTGGGGTGAGTTCGGCGCTCAGACTATAGATTCGAAAGCAGACCAATTTGGTCTGGCGCGCGAAACTGAGGTAACACCAAGCAGATATCTTCGTCATTAAACCCTTCATGTCCTCCCAACCACCAAACCAAACCTTACCACATCTCAGTTCGTGTTTACTTTCAGCACCTAGCTAATGAATTACGATCTGGATTTCACTTTTGGTGAAATTTTCGATAATGACCCAAAAGCGTTCCTTGATCAGTTGATTGATATCCAAAAGTATCAGGCGAATCGCGGAGAATCAGAAAGTTGGGCTAAGCGACTACGATTCATCGACATTTCCAGCGTCCCTGACCTCTCCAAAAAAAGGCCGTCGAGATGGCTGTCTTGCGCACATGGCTCTCAGATGATGTGTTCTGGGCGCACGGAGCCCCTCATACTGCCTCTGTTGGAAAAAAAAGGTGACGATGAGAAGGCGCCGTATATAGCAGTATCATGGAGGTGGACCAATGGGACGCAATTTCCTCAATGGGGTTACGATATTCGAGAGAGTTTCGACTACATGATACAGCGGCCCGGCAAAAAACCACATAAAAGCAAGTTTCCAGACCATTACCTTGAGAGGACAATTCTCTACGCGCAGAGTGAAGGTATCGATCGCTTGTGGATTGATAAAGAATGTATCTACCAGGGACCAGAAGATGATCCCATGGACCTTAACCTCGGTGTTCAAATCATGGATGCAGTTTATGGGGAGAGCACACTCTCGGTTGGGCTTCTGACCACGCCCATTATGCGTCAAAACGAAGTCAACCTGCTGGCTGAGCTGCTTTCAGGCTCGATATTCCAAGACCCAAATAGTACGGACAAGCCAGCTTACAAGTGGCATACAACGGTCAATCACAAGATTCTTGAGACCCAAATGCTCATCCTGCGACTTTTGAGCGACTCACGCTGGTCGCATGGTTAGGTATTTCAGGAAGACTACTTATCTTCTGACCGAATGACACTTCTCATTCCTCATACCGACACTGTCAAGACTGAAAACGAGTTGGTTTCTTTCGGGACTCTGCAAGGCAATCTATGCGTTAAACTGTCGACTTTCCGAAAAGCAATCACCATGTTCTGGATGGCAAGTCGTGAAAGTAGGCATCGATGGCCCTTCAGTGAGATGCTTCGGAAAGCAAAGCAGTACGATATTTACAATAAAGAACTCTATAGCCATGAGCGAGACCCACGTAACAAACATGGCGTACGATTGTGGACCGACGGCCGTATGGACGGCTACAAAATGAATACGAAAACACACTATTTTAACGAATCCACCTATCCAAGCACTACCTTAAGCATATTGGATGACATATGCTGTCGTGATCTAGAGAAGGTGGAGGATAGAGTGGCAGTCATGGCGAATGCAGCGAAGTTTTCAACGCGACTCGACATAAGCGGTAAATCACCACTTGTAGTCTCCGATACATACAGTCTCTCCGCAATTTTCCTCGCTTTGATTCTCTTGAATGGAGAGATTCTGAATACCTGCACAATGATGTCGTTTCAATCGCTCATGAGATACACTATCCGGGGCTATCTGCAAGAGACGCAGTACAAATTTAACGCCCCCTTGGTACGGTACCAACAAACTTTTATTGATCACTGCCGTTTGAATGCGGTCACAATCAATACTCGTGGTGTCGAGGCTGAAGGCTTCCTCTTCAGAATACTTCCAAATCGCAGGCCTTTCGTGGGCCCCATGCCACCTTCTCTGAAGCTCTCTGTTCAAGATCGAAGGGACCTATGTCGCTTGGCTCAAGATCCGCACTCGAATCATATAGCCCCTGGAAGGATGTTCCATGCCGTTGCTGAAGAAGTCATTATGATACTCTGCTCAAAGCTTCAAAAAAAATATGGTGTTCTGTGCAAGCTGGCCGATCTCCTCGAACGGTACCTTGAGCTAGACCGTCAGTCGCTGCCTCCAGAAGAACAGAAACCGTCCACGTTATACGTTTTAGAGATGATGGCCGGTGTTGTCCAGGCTCTTATCGACGATCGTGAGTTGCGGTTTGCACGCTTGGAGAGTGAGCCTGAAACAGCCCAGCCTTCTGCAATCTTCATCGCCCCATATCAAGGCGAAGGATGGATAAGTGAGCAATTGACGGGCATTTTTGACGATGGCGTTCAGCGCACATGGGTATTCACAAGCTGGGATAATGGATCGCAGAATCACGGCATGGAGCGACTAGCAAGTATGGAGGTCGCGCCCTGCAGCTGGGGGCCGGATGGTATATTAACACATTGTGGTCCTGACCAAACTGACGACACCTACTTGCGAAGCTATGGGTGGATCAATGGGGTGTGGGATATCGAAGATAAGCGCATGAGCAAGTACATATTCCCAATTACAGGTCTGACAACCCCACAACCACGGCCTATTGAGGAAATTCTCGGAAAGAGGGAGAGGGATGGCGAGGATGACGCACCTCCAAGTGGAAAGGAGGATAAGAAACGACCTGGCTCTGCAGACAAAGACAGGGGTTCTATCGAAGTGGAAAAGAGAGTCACCCGGTCCCATCGAAGACGACGCTAAGCCACAGGGCCTTCGTGACCACTTCAGTAACCTTTATCAGTTGCTACGTTCATTCTTTCATTGTGTACTAGATTTCCACAACCTCAGCGGTTAGTTTCAGCGGCGTTCTTTCACACTTCAACTACTCAAATGCCTTCAAGCCTACCAAATCAAGCCCGCTGGCACAACCTTATATTGTTTCTGCAGCCCCCTCCTTCAACCCAAGGAATCTGTCTTGCGAATAACGAATGTGGCATCCGGTTTGACTGTCGTTAACGATTCATTATCCCTGATCACACGGCCTCTTCAGATATAGAGCGCTATCTACGGAACCCTGGCCAGAGGGCGACACATCGGTACTCATTCGCAACAGTTATCTCTTTTGCATTGATGAGCCTTTGAAGGAAGATTGTGATGGTTCATGGAATGAGTACGTCATGCGCGCTATGTGTCGTGGCTGAGCGCCCTTCCTGTTCCGATAGGCGCATTTTACGCCTTGGTGCAGGAGAGATGTGTCGTGTAAACACGACATCCAAATAGTTTTAGGGTGGGCAGGCATCAACCTTGGCCTATACCGGCACGGTGCGTAGGCTGAACTTCTCCTTGAATAGAGACAAGCAGATGCGGTGTGAAATCGTAGCAAGGCAACTGGAAGAAATCCCATTACGATCTCGTTAACTAGTGCGTCAGTCTCGACAAATATAAAACACTTCACGGTTTTGAAAGACATGGCTCGGGAGGAGCCCTTGCCCCTTCTGGCTATCATCTGGTAACTTCTTGTACACAAGGATGTGGAGCCCGGTCTACCAAATACCTACTGGTGTAGGAGTTTTGCTCTGAGAAGAAACTGTCAAACACCAGGATTGGTACTATTGTGCTGGCAAAACTCATTCGCAACAACCCTTCCTCTGAAGGGTGAACAACCCAAGTCATCCCAACATGTCATTGGGAAACGCGCATCCAGAAAGTATGTTCGGATTTTGGAATTATCAGCCTCGAGCAGGAATTGTTCTCATTTCTGACTGGTTTCACCGGAAAGCTCACGATAGAGCAACAGAAACGAAACATTGCATTCCCACACGCATGCATCAATGGTGACAGCAACTTCCCGAAGGCAAAGTTCTCAGTTTTAGGGCATCGCGAGCACCCGATTAAATTTCGTATGCAGCATTGGATGCGGGGACATCTCATAAAAATGCTATGGCACGTCTCGGATACTTTGAGAGCAGCGCCTACGATACCTGAGCAAGAAACCATCTCGTGAAATTCTACTAGGTGTCTGATAAACTCTCTACAGCAATACTGGCTAACCGTAAACATTTGCGTACAAGTAAAGCAAGTGTGACACTGGCTTTCTATTTGCCTTCGCAAGTTGGCTACGAGGTGGTGCGGTCAACAGTCTGGCACTCGATGGCTAAGACACACAGAACCGGAGTGTCGAACGAGGTGCGTTAATACGGGTTTCTTGCCGTGGCACAAATGACTTCCCAGGCTGCGCTTCGAGCCGAGATAGGGTGGATGGATGGAGATGTGTAGCCGGGGTGACTGAGCATGACTGTACGTTTGTCATGCCTCCCACCCTTTGGTCAGTGCTGACTTGCTCGATAGCTAGCTGAGGTTACCAATATGCTGATTTCTAGCTCACACATCTCTGCGGAGCGCATTCACGGTATCTCTAACAGCATTTGTTAGCCCATAACACTCGTCCAGATCAGAAGTCAATCGCGCATAACATCCTTGCAAATGCAGGGAGCAACAACGCCAGCTAGTTCCGTAGCCTGAACGTATGGATCATAGCCATTGATGGAACTTACCAAGTGACTGAAAGTGCTAATGTTGCTAGTAGGTAGGTCGCTTTACCGCTTCATGAACTCCCTCGCTTTGTTCCTTGCATGCGCAAACAAGCGGTCTCTGAACCTCTTCTTTTTGGCCGGTGTACCTTCATTAGGTGCTGAGGATACCTGAAGCCTATTACGCGGCTTTGGTTGTGCTGGGGGCTGCTCTTGCTGTGCAGGTGCCGCTGGTGCAGGCGTCGCTGGTGCAGGTGCCGCTGGTACAGGTGCCGCTGGCGCAGGAGCGACATCTACTGCACTTTTTCCTCCTACAGTGACGATGAACAATTTTGGATCTCCAGCGTTCACTTTACCCGACTGGTCTTCACCCGAGTCAGGCTGTACGTCGTCGTATGCAAATGCATACCCTTTCTTGTCAACATTATGTTCATGCACAAGTCGCGCGTAGTGGTTAGTCGGATCGCGGTTGTAGAAAGTTTCGGGTTGGCTTGGGTGTTCCTCCGTCTCGGTGATGCTACTTCGTACGAATGCAGCGGCTAGTCGTGGAATGATGGCGTTGCGTGCTGGTGACTGTCCAGTTGTAAAAGGCCCGGAGTTGCAACCCAGAATGTCGGCGGTATTGGGTTTCTCGAATTCCTCATCTCCAATCTTGAGCTTGCCAGAGGATGTGATGTGGCCTTCTAGCACGCCGGAGCCGGCCTGTGTATTGACCTTACACTTACACCTTGAGTATTTGTTCCAGACCTCATCGACAAGCGGCTCGAAATAGCCGTCGAAGCTCGCTCCCACTGCGTCTCCGTGTGTAGCGTTCAAGATCCTGAGAGCCTGGTCATTTTCATAGACGATGAGCTTGTCCCATGGCTGTCCATCTTTCCGAGCTTGTTCTCGCAGAGAGTCTGCCATGCGGTCCAGGCCGTCGGGTCGCATACCAGTAACGTGCTGCTCTTCACCATTCTGCTGTTGTAGACCGATGGCAATAGGGAGTCTAGGCACAAAGTCGACATAGGAGATATTGGCAAAGAGTTGTGCATCATTCAGAGTGAACTCAGCAAACCCAAAGTTCACGCCATGGTTTGGATCACTGGGGTTCAGTACCGATGGTTCGATCAACGCGGGACCTCCAGGATTCAGAAGAAAAGTAAGTTTGCCGTCCGCAATCCATATACGGCCACCCGCTAACTGCGGGATAGTGATGTACGTTGTGTTGCCTGGTGAGCCTAGTGGGATCGCACAGTCCTCTTGGAGCGAGGAGCCAATGTCTTTTACTTCAGTTGGGAAGTACAAATCCTTGCCGTTGGCTTTGAGAAGACACCTCTTGCCACCGTGTTTGATGGCGATGCCTGTCTGGTTGCCAAGGTTAGTCAGTTGAACTCTTAAGTTAGAGGTTAGGGCCAAACTCACGACATAAGCATGGATGTTATCTGAATCAGAGTCATTCTTAAGCGCAACCTGCAATGAGTCCGGCATGCCGATTGAATTAGTGAGGATGTTTCGGTGAGAATAAGGTAAGTACCTTGTTGCTGTTAGGTGGTTATGGTGATAGTGTTGGCAAGCCGGTTTACATTGGCGAACGTCATCGACGCTCGCTAGAAGGACCCACTTGCCTGATTGCTGTTGCTGGTCACGACGTCCCGCAAAGGGTGTGGTCAAAGGATTGTAGGGAAAGAGCAGCGGAGAAATAAGATGGCCTGATATATTCCCTGCTATTCACAGTGGACAGCAACATTGTTTGAAGGACTTCCAAAAGCAAGTGGTATACCGTTAGTGAAAACCTACTCATAACACCATACACCGACAAAATGCGGCCTGCAAGCCTGTAAACCTATTTCCTAACCTAACGCCTTGCTATGCTATTCCAATTTCCATGCCTGCATTCAAGGCCTGGGGAGTCTCCTTGCCAGAGAACGTCCGTACGAGCCCTGGCATTTCGACAAGACCAGTATAAAGTCTCCGAAGGAGTGAAAACACGTACTGGTTGTATGCTCATTTCCCGCCGAGCTCAGCCTCAAGATGCTGTACAAATGTTAGCAAACAACCATGCTTTGCAACCATATTCACCATGCACTCACCGACCACTCGGGAATATTCCGTATTTGCTGCCACATGAATCGTTCCAATCGCCCCGCCGCCTTCGCATACGGAGTACTCTCGTTATTGTACTTCCGACAGTTGTCGAAGATGAGCTTGGCATCGCGAATGAAATCTTCAGGTGTGGGATAGAGGTCTTTCTCATGCTTCTCCTCCATGGTCGCAAGATCCATCGGCTCTTTGATGACATCGTAGTAATCGAGCACCTCATCCTTGTTAACGGGCTGCTGAAATGGCCAGGCGTTGGAGTTGTTCTGCATGTCGTTGAGCAGATGAAGTAGCTGGTTGTAGTTCGGCCCGTGACGTGGCGCGCGCGCAAGTTCGTCCATGACAGGAGACCAGCCGGAGGATTTGATAGCAGGGATAGTAAGAGGGTCGATTGGCTTGATCTCTCCTTTTGCCCATTGAGAGGGAGGAGCATGGATCTGGAAGGACTTTGAAACGGCGCGAATTTTGGCGTTTACACACTCCTTCTGTTTGAGCAGCATGCGGCCGGACTCCAGGTAGCGAATCTTGGGCACCATGCTGCATTGCATGATTGTACCGCCTTCGTAGTCTTTGATATAACCCATCCACCGCCGCTTCTCAAGTGTGATTTCCTTAGTGAAGCCCTGCTTTTTGAAATACCCAATGGCATAGTTGTCGGCGTAGGTAAGGAAATGCATGACCTCTGACGTAGCTTTGACATAATCCTTTAAGTGTGACATGAGATGTGCGCCGTAACCTTTGACTTGCTGGTCGGAAGAGATGGCGCAGAAGACGATTTCAGCGAACTGGCCCTTATCGAAGGGACGGTAGGTGATACCGCCCACTACCTCGAGAGGTTTCTTGACGATAGCGATGCTCAAATGTGTACGATCGTATACGAGACGGGCGATATAGTCCTTGGGCATCTTGGGCAACTGTTTCTGGAAGATACATTTGAGCCCAGTCAAGATGATGGTGCTCTCGCGCTGGCCATCATTATTGACGACGCGAAATTCGATTTCTCCATTGCGTTCTTCGATAACGGCAGGTTTCTCAGGGAAAGGGACGATACGTTTGACGGGGGGTGCAGGAGCATCCTCTGCATCAGAGGAGGGGGACTGCTTTACACGCTTGGGGGAGCCGCCAATGACTTCTGTGGTGGCTTTGCGCTTGGCTGGAGAAGGTATGTCAGCATAAGGTGTGGTGATGGATTGAAACTTCAAGTCGCGTAAGGGTATATCTGGCGAAGATGGTGGATCTGGCAGCGTATTGCGCGCAGGTGTTGTAGGCCTGGCGGGAGGCGATGAGCTGTAGCCCACCATGTATGTGCACAGCCTGTTCAACGTTCGTTCGTTGCTGGTCGCCATGGTCGTATTGATGTCCAGTTAAGCTCTATGAAAGTGCACGACCTACCATCCTCAGTTGGGCCTGCCATGTTGCGCAGTTGCCGTATCTAGAAGTTCACTGTTAGTCGCGACTGCCGTGTTGGTGGTGAGCATGAATGTCGGGGAAGGCGGGACGCGGAGGTGTCGCACAGGCCAATCAGTGCCGATCCGCTGGGCAGCCGTTGAGAGGACACCTGCGCAGCTTCATGATAATTCAAGCATATTTCAATTCACTGCAACATGTCGAGCTCACTTGTAGACATTTGGGAGGCTGCCGCAGCTTCGCCCTTTCAGCCTGCAATAGGAAAGAATAGTCAATTCACCATTGGCTTCGCATTGCTCTTCATCTGTATGTCTATAGAATAGTGCTGCATGAAGCTCTACTAACAATACGGCAGCATTGCTCTTGACTGGCTTCTTCGGCCTCAGTACGCCCACCACTTTACCCCATTTCGCCATATAAAACCACTCACAGGCTTATAGACCGTTCATTTGCCAACTTGCCCCTCGTCGGAGCGCCAGCATCGATAGCATTTGGGTATGCAAACCCAAAAGTACTCCGTATCGTCATGCTAATGAGTGCAGTTTTGGCGCAGTGTACATGATTTGCGCAGTCGGTGTATACGTTTGATTCCTTGATATCCTGATATGGTGTTGTAGTCTATGGGAATGCAATAACAATTCAAACTTCCCACGTCCACCACACTTCATCTCCGCGACACCATGCAAGACGAGCCACCTGTCTTTACGGCTGTGTCCAGCTCGGCCCGTCAGTTGTTCACACTCCTTCGATGTATTGCATTCGCTTCCAAGGCGCACGTGCAACTCAGCGATGAGGGCTTGAAGTTCTCGGTAGACGAGGCAAGCGTTATGGAAGGTGCGTCTGCCTTGGCCCTGACGCGTTTACACTGACACCCATGCGTAGCCTCCGCCTTTCTTGACAAATCTCTCTTCACAACATACACTTTCAACGCGCCTCCCATCCCACCCTCGTCCGCAGACCTTGACGACGAAGAAGCAGCACCACCACTGACCTTCCATATCTCCCTTACCGCCCTTCTCGAAACACTCCAGATCTTCGGGCTGACCGACCCCAATACTTCAAAGCCACCATGGGCGCGCGACAATCCGTACCCAACAAGCACTGCCTTCTCGAACAATGTTCTCGGCATGAACAATCTGTGCCGCATCACTTATGATGCGCCAGGCGCGCCGCTCTCCGTCATCCTCACAGAGGCCAGTATACGCACGTCTTGCGACCTGACTACCTATGAGCCTGATTACACCGACGAGATCCCATTCGACCGCCAGAGTCTGGCCTTCAAGACCATTATGCGTGGCAGTTGGCTGTACGACGCCGTACTGGAACTCTCATCCACCTCCCCCGAAAAACTGACCATGTATGCCAAGATGGTACGCGGAAAACCCTTCTTCGCGCTGTCCTCGACTGGTACGCTTGGTTCAGCGAGGGTCGAGTTCAACAATCAGCCTCCAAAGTCCACATTCCGCGCACCGGCAGTCAGTGGCGATGACACCAACGCGGGCTCCACGAACCTACTTGAGACTTTTCAGCTCTCAGATCCAGATACAGTACTTCGTGCGAGCTACAAGTATAGCTTGATCCAGAAGGCTGCGCGCGCCATGGGTGTTGCCACAAAAGTCAGCATTCGCGTCGATACTCAGGGTGTGCTGAGCATGCAGTTCATGATCGAAGTCGAAGCTGCGGCTGGCGGCGGAGCAAGCAAAATCTCGTTTGTAGATTTTCGCTTTGTGCCTCTCGTGGACGAAGATGATGGTGCTGATGAGGGGGAGACGCTGATGCAGCATGGTGGTGTGGATGATGGCTATAATGCATTCTGATAACGAGTTCTCGGTTCTGTAAAGAAAATTAAAATAATGTGCCAGAAATGGAAAAACTATCGGTTTGGCTGTAGATCCTCGCACTGAAGAAAACTAATAGCTACGCGGAAAGATTCCTACCCTGTGGCTCGTTCTTCGTATAGATACACACTTGCTGCTTACGTATAGTCGTCTTTGCAAGCGAAACCTGATCGTGCACTTATCCCATTAGAAAAGTATGTGGCTGTAACTGGAAGTGCTGATTGCCGCAGCGTATACGAAAGGCATAGAGAGCAGCATGTGTGAGAGCTGTTCGTGATTGCAAGTTATCGGTAATCCTAGAGATGTTAGCTTGTGCTTATAATTGTGGCACTTTGCTCAACACTTACAGCATCAGCAGATCCATTGGACATGTAATCTCTTAGCCCCCTTCCATTCAAAGCTGATTGAGATAACGTTCACTCAGGTTGTGGATCGCTGATAGCGTGCTGAGTTCTTGTTTGCTATGGATTTGGGCTACTTTGTACGCGAAGGGCCTCTGCGAAGGAACGGAACGGACAAGCCTGGATACTGACAGACATCAATGAACTCGACTTCAACGTATCTGCTATAAGAAGTTTATCATCCTAGCTGGTGATGGGCGCGTTCAGATAGAGCATCGCTATCTAGCGTAATATTGTTGAAGGAAGAAAAAGGAGTGACGATATTTGGGGCTAGAAGGGAAGAGCGAAAATTGGTTACAGTTCTCAAACATGTGTGATTAGATATATGTGCGGCCCACACAATAGTTGGTTGTTGGAGTAGGCAGTTACAGAGGACAGTGTGGTGTTTGCAGGTGTGTGAACAGTCCCCTTGCAGAAGCCAATACCTAAACCTCTAAAAGAAAAATAAGCATATCAGTACACAGTATTCTATCCAGTAGTACAAGAGCACAATCATTCTACAGTCATTATACATTATGCACTCGTTGAGTTTCTGACAGGCCTGCTGTACAAGCCGCATGTTTGCACTACATGGTAGGTGTAAATGGCATCTCGCGCCATCTGGGCAAAACTAAACTATCCGAATCAATTGTGCGAACTGTAATCAAATCCTTCAGGCAAAAATTTCATGAGGTTGATCACTACACCACCGCAGAACCAGAGCTACGGTGTGATACATCTGTATAGAACAATACTTTGAAGACGTACACAGCACACCGCACTGATCTACAGCACCTTGTGCTTATCACTCGCAAGCTCACAGGTCATTTTCCTGAGCACAAATCCTAAGTACTTCCAACAATGCGCGCATTCGTTCCATCGCTACGAGTACTGAACTCCTTTGCAGTAATAGATCGCACTTCTTCTCCTGTAAACGCCGAGGCACTCTACTGCTGAACTCATTTTTGTTGTATGATTTATGACATGTCCTGAAATCGCCCAAGCCTGAAATAGGGTTGCGTGCCTTGCCGTCGCTCCCTTGGACGACAGTATATGTGTCACAGCCTTCGGGTTAAACAGAACCGAAGCAGTACCCCTAAGTCCCACTCAAGGCAATTCTTTGTGAATGGCAAATCAGCCGCAGCCTTGAAATACGGTAAGAATTTGGATTTGGCAATGCAGGTGATCTTGTGATTTCAAGGTTAGACTCAGCAATCATATTCTTTATTGATTAGGGGAAAATAGCCCACGTCAAGCAACTGTAGTACGTGTGATGAGTGTTGTGGTTGATTGTGATTGTGATTATGACCACATTTGCGTCTCATAGGAGTATTTGAAATGAGTGTGTAGGTGTAAAAAAGCGAGAGTCTTGCGGTCCTCACTGTAGTGGTGGAATCTGGACTAGTAGTAGCTACTAAGGCTGTCAGGATTAAGTGGCGAGTAGATGACAACAGCGAGTTGCCTTGAGTGCTCATTAAAATGTTCTGGCCAGCCTAGTCTGAGTTCGTAGTTAGTTCGGTTCTGGAGATATTTGTAGCTTATTCGTTAGATGAAATGGGCTCCTTGTACTAGGCTGGCAGATGGTGCTTATCAGAGAAGGTATTGAATGGTGTCATGACCAATTCCTTTCCGTTGAAACCCCTATATTACTGGCCCACTCTCGATCATCCTACTGCACCATTTCCCGCCATGTCTAACGCTCAACGCTTGTAAAACTTGCTGCTGTCGATACGAATGCGATAATGAAGCCAGACTTGCTAAAGTGATGTCTTCGCCCAAGATATCCTACTTTCTGCGAGCCTGAACCAGCCCTTGATAGCCCTACAATCCGCACAGCGAGCTCTTCTATAGTTGCAATACTGGCTCGATTCATATCCGGGCTCTGGTTGATGGTGGGCAGAACTAACAGCCCAGCTTACGATGAACGAGTCTTGCCGGCGCTCAGTGAGGAAAGGAATAGCCATATCATCACACCAGGAAATCAGAGGAAATGTTCTTGCTCGTGTATGCTATTGAATTAAATTCTCATCGAATTATTGTAGGGCCTGTCAAATTAGACATTTAGTTGCGCGATGAAAAAGCTCCAGCACGTTAAGTATCAAGTGTCATTCCGAGGGGTTGCGTAGATTGTTGCAATGTGTCGCATCTTTCCCAAGAGCTCAAAGCACAGCTGAGTGTTTACTTCAATTAAGGCGTTTTCTGTATTATTGCATTGAGACTTTGTAACTTGAGTCCAAGCTGGCGAAGTCTCGGTCAAGGCGGAAAGCTTGCTTGCAGAGAACAGCGTATCACTCCAACATGGTCGATGTGTCCTTGCAAGTGGTGGTCATCAACTGAATACTGGCATCCTTAAATTTGTTTGTGATGGACGGGAAGTGACTAAAACGAAGCCTCATGTCGGGAGCACGTCGCAATCGAGGAAATTATGCGGCGACCGCGCCACATGTGCTTCGGCACTAATGCAGTATTCTTGACAACAGTTTCCGTGTCGACATATGATAAGGAACATTTGCTTGGTTATTAGATATACGATATAGCAGGTATTGCGCATGTTCATTGTTTGTTCGATGCAGGTATGGCGCCTCGAAATGTTAGCAGGGGCAAAGCTCTGATCAGGAACGGTTTAAGATTCGTAATGGATTTCGACGGTAAGATTTTGGGCTCACATTTGTTTGGGTCTCCTGGGCCGTCTCATGATGTATTGAATGATTGAATTGCGTGGTTCAGTGGAATAACGACATGTGTCAGAACCACACGAGCTGCTGCTTCTTTGGAAACCGTGAACGTGCGGCCCTTGTCCCACTGTGGGGGAATTGCAAATCAGCCAAGGCCGCCCTACAATTCTTGTAGCTGGGCGATATCAAGTTATTGGCAGTTGAGCATACAAGCTCTATCGGACAGCCACATATCTACTGGCATTACCTGGCGCTCAGTAGAAGATGTGGTATCAGGCGACCTCCGTAGCCTCAAGACGGCGCAGTTGTCTGCAAGCGTCGAGAGGGATAACGTACCCCGGTTCCCATTATCTGCAGGACTTAACTCCCGCGCGCCTGATGATGACATTAGGCTAGCGCCGACCTGGTTATCGGGATGCTGGAGATACACTTGGTCGAGACTGATTGACTGATAACTCTAAGAAACACGACTCGGATCTCGATGAACATGGCGCACACCGTTTCTTACATGGCTGATGCAGCTTGTCGATAGGGGCGAGGATGATTACCCACCGGCGTGAAGCTAGAGCCACCGTTGTGCAGGATCAGCGGTGCAGTCGCCACACGTACCACACAACAAAAAAATGCTGAACGATGCTTGAAAGTGTTTCACAGCCAGGAGAACCTCTAACCTTAGCTGTTGCTTGCTCCAGGATACCACCCTGGGCATTGCGCTTGCTGCAGGATACCATCTCCCCGGGTTCACGAGCGTTCCCTCCTCGGTATGCGCGACGGTGCTCTATCCAAGTGAAGTGTGAGAAATTCCTTCCAGAAAACGCACCTTTCCGAGAAAGGCGCCTCAACCGAAGTCCCGCATACTATTTGCCTCCGGTTATCAGAGGCCAAGCCTTTTGACAGCACGCTCCAGCCTCTCATTGGTCAAGCCACAACTATCAAGACTGGGGGAAGATAAAGATCCTGGTAAGCGTTGCCAAATCGTGATAAGACGACCGATGCTTAGAGAATTCGACACAAGACTGCCCGCGTGTCTAGCAGCGAGTGAGCATCTCGTGAGATGAACCCAAAGACCCTGGACCTGACGGAGATGACCGGGGGCCAATGAACATTCGCTCCACAACGCTTTAGCCAGATCGAAAGAGGCAGTTGCCAAGAGCAAAGCGGACGGGGAATCGAGGTTGTAGTCTGGGCCGACTGTGGATGTATGTCCTCCACTTTCGTGGTAGCGCAAATCATTGTGCGAAAATATAATTCCCGTCGTGGCCGACCTGTCCGAAACCTCAGCCAGCAATTCCTCGCTCCTTCTAACGTCTTTGAAAGGAATTGCTCTTGTGCCCGCTTCAACATGGCCCACGTGCACGAGCACAATGCGTCAGCCCAGCAGGGTGTCGCTCCCAGCAACGACTTGGCCCTTCATATCTCGCAGGAACACAAGCATGAGCACGTGCACCACAGCCCACGTGCGGCCCACGAGGACAACATCGCGTACACGGTCGGAACTACAGACGAGAAGAGCGTCATTCCTGACGCGAGTGCGCAAGACCACCGCCTGCATCACCGCGTTCCTGAGAAGCATGCTCTTGGCCACGGCGAGTACGAAAAGAATGGCGATATCGATTTTGAAGAGAAGGGTACGCGTAGTTCCACAGACCCTGAGCCCGAAGTGGAGAAGAAGAGTAAATGGTCGCCGTCCGTGCTCTACAGGCGATTCAGGTTGCCCGTGCACATTTTAATCGGTGCTTTTTTCACCGGGTGAGCCACACAGTGTATCGTCGAGCTGTAGATGCGGTGTGAACTGACAGCTTTAGATGGTGGGTTGCGTCTGTTGTGGTTCATCGCAATGACAAAAACTGGGTCATTCCGTTTTTGTTCTGGCTGGCAATCATGCTTCGTCTGATTACATGCCATATTCCTATCACCATCGTCACCAAGCCAATGCACTGGATCTGGCAGAACACTGGAGTCAGGTTTGCAGAAATGATTCCTGAGAAGATGCGCGTGCCCGCTGGTGCTGCCCTCACCATTGCTGTTATCATTGTTGGGTCTATGGCGAGTGAGGAGAGTCAAGACAACACGCGTGCCAACCGTGCTGTCTCCCTCTTTGGCTTGGCCGTCTTCATCTTCGCCTTCTGGCTCACTTCGCGCAACAAGAAGAAGATCAACTGGCACACCGTTATCGTCGGAATGCTGACTCAGTTCATCATTGCCTTGTTCGTGCTGAGAACTGGTGTTGGTTTCGACATCTTCAATTTCATCTCTGAGCTCGCTCGCTTGCTCCTTGGATTCGCCAACGACGGTGTAACCTTCCTTACCGATGCCACTGTGCCCAATAAGGGCTGGTTCTTCACTGGCGTCATTCCAGCCATTATCTTTTTCGTCTCTTTCGTGCAGCTTCTGTATTACTGGGGCCTCATCCAGTGGTTCATCGGCAAGTTCGCCGTTTTCTTCTTCTGGTCCATGCGCGTCTCCGGTGCTGAGGCTGTCGTCGCTTCCGCTTCGCCTTTCATCGGTCAGGGTGAATCTGCCATGCTGATCAAGCCGTTTGTTGCGCATCTTACTATGGCCGAACTGCATCAGGTCATGTGCTCTGGTTTCGCCACTATCGCCGGTTCCGTCTTGGTCGCCTATATCTCTATGGGACTGAACCCCCAAGCACTCATTTCTTCTTGCGTCATGAGTATACCAGCCTCGCTCGCTCTGTCCAAGCTTCGCTACCCTGAAGAAGAGGAGTCCCTCACCGCTGGACGTGTTGTCATTCCAGACGATGACGAGCACAGAGCTGCCAATGCGCTCCACGCGTTCGCCAATGGTGCCTGGCTCGGCATCAAGATCGCTGGTATGATTGTCTGCACGCTCCTCTGTATCATTGCGCTCCTGAACTTGATCGATGGTCTCCTAACCTGGTGGGGTCGTTACATCAACCTTGATGGCGAGTACGATCTGACTCTTGAGTTGATCCTTGGTTACCTTTTCTACCCCATCGCTTTCCTTCTTGGTGTATCTCGCCAGGGCAAGGACTTGCTTCTTGTTGGTCGTCTCATTGGTGTTAAGGTCATCACCAACGAGTTTGTCGCATTCACCTACCTCCAGTCAATCGACGACCCCAACTCCGAGTATCACAGCCTATCTCCCCGATCCCGTCTTATCGCTACGTACGCGCTTTGCGGTTTCGGTAACATCGGTTCTCTCGGTACTCAGATTGGTGTGCTTAGCCAGATCAGCCCCGGTCGCAGTGGTGATGTATCTCGTCTCGCTATGTCGGCTCTTATCTCCGGTGTCTTCTCGACATTGTCCAGTGCCAGTATTGCCGGTCTGGTAGTCACTGACCAGGAGAGGTTCTCCAGCGGTTCGTAGGGGTAGCTGGAAAAGTGTTTGGAGTTTGGCTTTGTGGAAGCTCCTAGCGAGGGCTCAAAAGTAATGTTAGTTGTCTGTCGATGAGCGTATACCCAAGTAGAGTAGCAAGACATGAAGATATTGTTTCGTTTTCATACAAAGTCCCCTATATGAAATTTCGTTGCGAGGCAGAGCATGCGCTCTTATTGATTTCCGTGTGTGGAGCCCGTCGCAAGCAGCCGCCTTTCGCACACCATCGCCGCCCTTCCGCTTGTCCAAGTCTGTCCTTAAAATTCCAAAAACAGCTAGCAACTGGACAGTGAGTGGAAAATCTTACATGAGAATTTTTGACCATCGGAGGTGACCGACGGTGGGTATTCAGGAGTCTGCTTCGAATGGCCAACTGTCTGGACCGTATAGCAGCGTTCGGAGGAGGAAGCTGAAAGTGCACAGGAACAGGCGTTTGCATTTCTGTTAGCGCAGATGAGGCTTCAATCCCAATTCGGAAGTGTAACCGCATTATCCACCTGAACAGCCTTGTAGTTTAATGCAGGACAATTATCTGTGATGAACTCTGATATATAATGCAGTACACTGACGTGGCATATATCTGATGTAGCGATCACTGCTTGGAAGTACACAGGGTCTTATTACTGGGACTGGTAGGGCTTACGGACTGGCAGTTCCTCGCAGTAAAGGTGAACTGTTGCGTTCATACTATTTCAGGGGCAATGTGTCCATGAGCGAGCAATGTCGAAGATGTCATTGATATGAGTCATGTTATGTTGAACACCTATCTCTGAATTTCGCAAATGCGGAGCACCCATTTTTTCACATTGGCCAAATGAGGTGTTGCGATCTGAAAGTGTCGTCTATGATGTTAAGTAGTCACGACACATAAGTTCGATTTAACATGTAGTTAGTGCACAGACCAAATACCAATGCACTTTCCTCCCAACATTAACATACATCGACTCGAACGACGACAATGCGAACCAGGCTTGAAATCTCGACATAGGACTTTGGTTTCTTTGTTGTGCGACCGAGTAGATACCTACAAATAAAGACAGCACTACTCTTTCGTACTCACGCCTATCAATGGGAACGATATGAATTCATTGTTGTTCTGTTGGTTTTTATCTGAGCTTGTCGGAATACTGATGATGTTGGTCCATGCGCTCCCAGCTCGGCTAGCGCACCAAGCAAAAACGTTTGCTTGACGATACCATACAACATCACCCTTCACCAGCACCTTTCGAGCATATCGCACCGATCAACCCACCCACCGTTCCTGTGCCACATGCAAATCGTTTTGTTTTATTGGATTTCTTATTTTATTTGCTTTCTCTTAGATAGTCAGACCGGAGCTAGGGCCCAGACCATCTCTCGTGCGGCGGAACGGGCTGAGTGAGATCACGTGCGGCATCAAACTCAGCCATCTGCCCTGTTCGAGCATCGCCGGCTCGAGCTGGCCTAGCTCCTGCGCCTCCCAAAAATGTTATTATACAATACCTCAACTCCCTACTTTTCTGCGAGAGATGGTGTGGATGCATCACAACCCTGGGGGTATGAGCTAGTACCATTCGGGACTAGCTCTGGTACCCCGCGGTACATATTCCATCCTTGATAGACAGTAGACATGAAGACAACGAGAGACCACCTACACATGTACTGACGATTGATATATCGATGAGCACGTGCAGTAAAGTCCTGCCAAAAGAGCTATGGTTTTTGTGATAAAATCAGACTAGAGCAAATCCGACTTGACGGTAAGTCTACACTAGCCCATATTTGGCTGAAGGAGGTACTCAGGCACTGACAACGTCAAATCTCACGCTTTTGGGTATGGTGGCAACGAAAGTACACGCAATAACGGTTTGATCGTCATTGAATAACTCAAAGAAAAATACTGTGTCCGTTAAGTCAATGGTTCTTACTGGAAATCGTCCAGCCAAGTAATAGCCGTGGGGAACGTAGGTGCCTAGCGCTTACTTCTTAGTGATCTTACTCTACACCTTGACCTCATAAAGAGAACGGGGTACCCAGATGTCCTTCAGCTGACTCAACATAAATTGTGGTGCTCAATCTCGAGCCTGTTCCCGCCATGCTGTCATCATCGCGAAAATTGCACCGGAAGACACGAACTGGGTGCCGAACATGCAAGCAAGTGGTCGCTGTTACTATTTCTGGAATCAATTAGTTAACATAAATCAGAGTTCGCCGTGTTAAATGCGATGAGTCCTATCCAGCATGCCGACGATGCGTGACCATGGGCCGGATATGCGATGGATATGGGGTTTGGGGCGGTGGAGGCGCACTCAACCAAGACTCAAAGGCTTTGTCACAGCCAGTCATCAACAAACCATTGATCGCTACTGCCAGTACCCTCGCTTATAGGCCTCGATCAATCTCAGGTCTGCGTATTTCTTCCGAAGAACAGGTATATCTCGAATGGTTTCTCCATGGAACAGCAACCAAACCGCCTCGGATCTTCAACTCTACGTTCTGGGACCATACAGTCTTGCAGGCTACGACTCACGAGCCAATGATCCTACAAGCCTTGCTTGCTTTAAGTGCAGCGCACAAAAGACATGTCCTGGACCCGGCGAATCGTGCACGAGACGGACTCATACCTGATGCTCTTGAAGTTTTCCTGTTAAGACACCACGGAAGTGCAATAAAAGGATTAAAGAATCATCTGAACGGTGGTGAAGAATTATCACGGGCGGACTTATTCGCAGCAGCTGCCATGTGTTCCCTTTTCGTGCTCACTGAGATAATGCGTGGTCATTTCGAGACAGCGTATATGCATATTACCAATGGGTTGTATATTGCGGAAAAACTCACGGAAAATTCTGATGTTAAACCTAAAATTGCCAAATGCTTCACCAGATTCCGAGACCAAACAGTAATCTTCCGGCGTCAAATGGCAATCCAACGTGCTTTCTCAGCCTCACCAACTACCTCCTTGGTTCTTCAGCTCCGCTTTGCCTCACCCACAGATGCAGGACACTATCTAGACGACCTCATCGAACAAGTGGCCTACTTGGCGGAACAAAAAAGGTTGATACCCTGTTCTGCGATAGCATCCCGGGCAGTACACACCAACGTATGCCGTTACTTGCATGCATGCTTTGAGTCATGGTCACTTGCCTGCAACGCTACGTTAGCAGAGCAGCATTTGACCATCACACTTCGCGATGCAGCTGCGTATAATACATTGCGTCAACGTTATCAGGCAGCAAGAATCATTGCAGAGAAGTGCGTCTGGTCTGAGGCTGGTACTGCAACTTGATTAAAGATAGTTGAGAAGCAAACTGTATGGCACAAAAGACCTTCATTCACCGATGCTAATAAACATGAGTTTGTAAATAGTTTCCAGCTGTACTCGAATCTTTGGCGTGAAAATATTCAAGCTTGAGTCCTCTGGAAGACGCGTTACGGGCGCGCCGCAAAGAAGCAGCGTGGCCGACCGTACGTAGTTCGTAGTTCGATTGCTTGATCATGCCACTACTGTGGAAGAGTTGACTACGTCTCGTAGCCTGCGCAACTTAGCTTAGCGATTACCTGATATCGGCGTAGCAAAATTAGTCAATTCTTTCGCCGTAGTGGCATCATCAAGCAATCTTAACTATGAACTACGTACGGTCGACTACGCTGTAAAGAAGTATGACCTTGAACAAGAAAGAACAAATTCATCTTCAGACAAACCGCGCTTGGCGTTTGCCTATCTCTACAAACTTGCAGGGTATAGACTGCCCGCTTCAAGGGCGTCTGCACGGCAGATCTAGAGGAATGGGACAGCAAGTCAACATCATAGATCAAATGCAAGAAAGCATCGGTAATTTGTTTATTGGGATGTCATGGTTCATGCATTGCGTTTGCTGAAACTGACGCCTCAAACATAACAGCACGCTGTAAGTGCTGAAACCCTGATTCAGACTTGGTGAATGGGTAACTCGCCGTAGATACGAACATGTCCCTATCACAACAGTAGAGCAAATTCTCAAATGTCGTCCATGACTTAATCCAGCACATGGTTTGCGGTACAGACTCGGACTGTCATTGTTGTTCTAGGTTGGGTCTATGGTGTATCAACTTGAACCAGAACTGATACTGCAGCTACTTACTTTGGATTACACGTCTCCCAAAACTACAATCTCCCCTGCAGTTCCAGTGGTCTTTTAAAATGCATGTGCGCAAAGTGCGAAAAGATCTAAGTTCGATGATGGTTTTGGGATATGGCACTCGTCTGGTTAGGACCGTCCTCATGATTATTCACAAGCAAAATCTGCATTACGATATTGCTCCATAACTGATTCTGTCTGTATACCCGCCCGTGAAATGGGAAGGTATTTAGGACGCTGTTAATCGACTGCCCGCAGATGTCGCGGAGCGTTAGTCTACGGTTACGCAATTGCACAGGATGAATGAAGTATGAGGGATGGATCGAAGAGAGTAAATTGAATTGAACTGTACCGCGAATCTCCTACATAGCAAGGGCTAGCAGTGACGTCTAGGTCATCTACTAGCTTGCCGGTTGTAAGTTCGATTCTTGGGTTCCGTTCTTTCCAATGTTGGTTCTGGCCATATCTTTATGTGCCGCAGGATATAGGTTAATCGGTCCGTATAACATGCAATCTTATCCGCGCACTTCCACCTCGTATTGTGCTCCGATAACGGTACAATACTCGGTGATACCAACAGGTTCCATCCTGAAGTAAAAATAAAGTTGAATTCTTTCACATGAGACGTATTTCTCATACAGCTAACTGTGATCGGACTTCAACACGCAGTTGAAGCGGGGTGGTCTTCTCTGTGAAGACCATATAATACCTCACGAAATTAGTAATCCACATGAGCCATATGTATTGACCTGATGTTTCTTGAATTACTCGGTTTTGGCAAGCTACGGTGAGTGCTTTATCCTTTTAATTGGCAGGGCAAGGATAGATGACCGACCAAGCGTATTGATTATAATAGTGTAGAAGATTGAACTGATGGTTCTTGTAAGAGCGCTTGTCTGTGTTCTTGTCAGTGTTGTGCCTGTTTGTAATGTCCAGTATAGCCAAAAAGGTTGCATGAAGAGCCTCTTTCCCAGTCACATGTTGAAATTGCCAGGGTTATACCGTTGTATGGTAGATTATTTGCTTTTTCATAATCTTGTTGGTCTACGATTGGTTGCAAAAGCTTCTGTGTAGCCTAAGGTTCGCTGCTATTCATGACGTCGATGATGTGTTGCTGGGCTAACCTTCAGTCATTTCTGGCATGTCGAGATAAGCCGTGAGGTCAGTGATTAGAAGCCGTCTGTCTAGCCAAGATTTTGGGCTTTGATTACGTGTGTGGCAAATATTGCGTTTCCGACTTGGTTCGGTAAGAGTCATATGACCATGAAGAATTTTGAGACGATCCCAAATCGCGCGTCTTCTTTTGGTCAGCAGTATGAGATGTTTGCGATAGTAGCGAGTGTACTGGTAAGGGTGGCCTCGAATGTCTCCTGCTTTTGCTCCCAAACCTTGTAGTCATACTCTCAGTCGAATCGATCAAAATCTTGAAGTTCGAGTGTTTTAGCAGAAAATTTGTTGTCTGGGTGAATAAGTCGAGAAAAAACAGCATGTGATGAAGTCTACGGCTTTGCAGGATCGAGGTGAACCCAAACGTCAGCCGCTATAACGAAATTCTCGTACGGGGATAGCCATTTCATCCAGTTCCCTAGCTTGTCGAGGCAGAACGGCGATTTGGTAACACATTTATTTAGAGCTGCCTTGAAATCAATATATGAATCAAATCGCCAAAAGGGGCGGTAGATAGCAGTATTAGACAGCATGATAAGCGCAAGGAATATTTCTGGCGAAAGAATCACGTGAGGTTATGTCGTGATTTATTTGATCAATGTCCTCTAAAGGTCTACGACTAGGGAGACGAGAAAAGCAGCCATTCTTCTGGTTTTATGGGGGAAGCTCATGTGTGAATGTGTCAATGACAATATAATGGATAGTATGGGTTGGGGCTCAGGCGAAGTGGTGCATCATATGAATAGACCTGGTAAATCACCCTGTTCTAAAAGAATCATTGGACCCTCAATCAGTCAATTATAAATCCATAAATTAGGCCTTCTGTCAACAGAGTCTGTTCTCTTGATATCGCCATGAACTTTCTGGGTCAGCAATTTATTTCAGTTTTCACCACACATCTTGTTACTGTTCTTTAAATGTGTCTGTTTTGTCCAAGAATATTGTCTTACTCAGAATAAATATATTAGCTCTATGGAAAAAGATCATCCTCAGGTTTATGGTGGCTGTGTTTATATTTGCTATCTCCTCGACGTTGGCTGTTTCCACCCGGTCGCCTTCAACTATATCAAAATCAGTGTCACCGAAAAATTCTGGGTCCTGCCCATAATTTTCGATTAAATAATTCACTCATTTTAAAGCACTCTAAAGTATCACAGAGCGATTGCAGATATTTGACTCCTGCATGATTGGCAGTGCGCCGCTAGCCTGCGGTGCACTCACCCATGGTTCAATACCACAACAACAAATTATCTGTTGGATAACCGAGTACAGCCTATTAACGCACAGAAATTCGTATCATCTCCTAAACAAATAACACTTGGTACCATACCCTAAATCCTCCCTCAATGTTAAGCACCTTACACTCGGTCATTCCACCATTCTAACCCTCGACTCCTATAATCACCCTGGACATATCCACGCCCTTCTCCAAAAACGCTTAATTCTCCTCATTTTACTCTCCAGATTCGAAGCTGCTATGCGCTGCATGGTCCAACGTTACGAACTCAGGCCACATGCAGTGGGATCTTTCCAGGGCCGCCCAACAACCATAGGAACTGGGAACTTTAGTCCCCTCAATGATCTCACTCCAGGCGAAGCCGAATTTCTTCACAACCTGAGGTGGACAGACAACGAGATCACGAGCGGAGAACGGGCGTTTCTACGTGACAACCGTCTAGGTGGACCTACCTTCATCGTTGATGAAACGCTTTTCTCTGAAATAGCTTCTACTCCGAGTAGACCTTTCCCTTGGGCACATGAGCGTGGCTGTCGATGTTGGTTTCCTCGCAGCTGCACTTTAAAGACCGAACCACCCCCAATCGAGAACAATAGAGGTGCTTTCGGTACTATAGGTTATCCTCGCCCAATTTCTGCTTCTGCGTCTGTGTCTTCTTCACCCTCTGGACCTATTGCCTCTTCTCCTCCCACTTCCATTTCCACGATAGGTCCTCGACTACCTCCAGGGCTTCCCTTCTTTTCGGACGAGCACAATGGCAACGCGTTGTTTGGCGTGATGCCCAGTGAGTGGTCTACTCTCGCTTCCCCTTCTGTTGTCTCAGGTCGACTATATCCGCAGTCACCTATCTTAGCAGGTCAGGGTCGAGGCGATGCCTTTAGCATAGTGGGTGACGGGCAGTCGACTTTCATCTCTGCACCTATTAAAGTGTACGAAATACCCTCACAGTACCTTAATTTCCTGGATTTGGATGAAGAGGACGAAAATCTGGAGCCTGAGAATGGTAACCGTCGGGTGTTCCCTTCCACCTTCACGCATCAGGATCACGAGAATAATAACGCTGCCATTGATTCTAGAATGCGGCATGCCAGCACAAATTGGTTTGGTTATTTCCAAGGGTCTTCCACGGAGTCCCGGGAATGTAGATGCCAAAGCACCGATTTTGTTACGTAGTCAAGCATGGCACATTGTTGAAGGTCTCGAAGTGATTTGGTCAGAGCTAGATTCGTCCGGACCGACCAGAGGGACTTTGTCTGGTTTCACCAATCGGAGCAAAGCTAGTAGTATACCAGGGAAGCAGTGGCAATTGGCGAATTGATATTTGATCAACACAAGTTTGTTGCTTGCTCTTCTATTTAGTTCCTTGGGCGCCGTGAGGCACGCCCACTCTTCTCCTTGCTATGCTCTGTCCGATGGCATTGCGTACTTCTTTCTCTTGGTGCACGACGTTCTGCACCATATACTTTTTCAACGCTTCTCGCAGCTCACTCTTTGCCTTCTCGTTCTCCCTGTATGGTATTGACTCAAGTTCTAACAATCGTGAAGCATCTTTGTTCGACTCGGCAACGAATGCACTCAAGCGATCGAGCTGTTGATGTTGGGTATTCTCAGTGTCGTCTGTAGGTTGCATGGGGCGCTCAGGATCGATGCGGTACAGAGGCATCAGTAAAGCTAAAAATTGGGCAGCTGATATTGATGCCTTCTTGGCTATAGCAATAGCCTGAAAAGGAAGATATGCAGGGCGCAGGTTGAAGGAAGCCACCAGGGGGTTGAGGTACTTCGTAAGAATCGAGGGGTGATCCGGTCGCATCGCTGTACGTATTTCAAATGTCGCGACTGCGAGCAGACCGAAGTATCGCCAGTATGAGCCGTCCTTCAGAAAGCCAAGAGCATTCGCACCAACCAAGAAGACTAAAAGGACGCCGTAGTTCGTTAGAGCACTCAACAAGGCGCTATCGACGTACTCCTTGACAGTCAAACATGACTGACACTGCCTGAAGATTTCTGGTCCAAATCGATCGTATGCGAAACGCTTTGCAGGGTCCAGGATGATGTCGCGTGCGTGCTTCAAGTGAATGTAGTACGCATTCGCAGCGTCCCTGTCGACACCAGGCGCAATTTTATCAGGGTGAAATCGTATAGTGAGTTTTCTGAAGCGCGAATTCAGTCCACTCTCATCCACGTTGATCGGTACGCCCAGATCATGGTACGCATTACTCGAGCGTTGTAGATTGAAGTCGACTTCGTAGATAGTAAAGGCGAAGTAAGCAGCGTAGATGGCGATAAGAATCTGCCGACGGTGTTTGACAAAGCGTACGGAGCCTGGCTGTGGTTTAGGATCGCCTGCACGAATGAAGATGCTATAGAGAATGCTCTGCGTCCATCCAGCAGCCTGCATGTGTTAAATAAGTACCCCAAAATTCATAAAAAGAGAGAGTTTACCAGTGGAATGAGAAACTGCCACACCAGAAATGGTCCAATAGTGTCCCATGACACGCTTGCTCTTGCCATGTTGAGTATTCGTCAATTGGTTGTCATGAAATTAGGCGCAAGGAGGTGAGTGATGAATACGCGCGACAAGTGGCATTCAGGTTCCGAGGCTCGGAATGTGCTTAGTCATGATATCACTCGAAGTAATTGACACTTTGCAAGGAAGTGCTCTCACTTTATCACGCATTTCATTTGAAAAAGGTGTCAAATTGCGTAACGATGCTGCTAAAATTTGATTCTTATTGAGAAGCGTGACTGCAGTCCAGGTCATTGGGAGTGGGTGACGACCACCGACACTGCAAGTGCGACGGCTCTCAGTAAGGATATAAAAGGGAAGCTCCAATGAGCTTGTGTAGATTAACTCAATCAATACACTTCACAACCCACTTTTACCTATGAGAAGGTCATGCCAATCTAATAGGTTATGAGCCCGGTTGCCGAATCCACGATTGTTTTCAGCACCACCACCTAGAGTCGCGTCAGGACTCAGCAACACTTTCTGGAGTCGTGTCAGGACCCAGTATCACCACCTAGAGTGGCATCAGGACTCAAATCAAGCATCAAAAGACGTGTGGAAAGCGGTTGATACGCTATTCCATTAAACAGCTTCTCCGAGCTCGAGAACCGACAAGGACTGCACCGCCTGAAGTACATCACTGGACCTACTTACAAGTCGAATTACCCCCCGGATACACAATATGGTTGGAGAGAGAGAAAAGTGGAGGATCCCTCAACTTACCTCTGAGAACCATGACACGTGGTTTCGTCGTAACAAAGTCAAGCTCAAGGGGAAAGGAGTCTTCTATGCTTGCGAAAAGACTTTGGTGCAACACTGCCAGATTGCACAAGCTGGAGAACTTACAGAGGCTATGGAAGAATTGAATATCACCGGAAACATCACAGACATCAAGATCCGCGTCAACATTGATAAGAAGAAGAAATACCTGGAGAATGAAGCCACTGCATTTGACATCCTATTCAAGTCTCTGAGCGACGAGGACGAAGCTCTGATTGATGAATACGAGACTGCATTTCAGTTCTGGGCATACCTTCGAGAAGTACTCTCAAACTGATGCCACAACGGCGAACATTTATATGACTAAAATACAGACAGTCGAATTCAATCCAGAGAAAAAGATTGTTGGGTCATGAGAACTGCTCAAGGATTACCGACGCAAACTTGTGGCAGCAGATGCTGCGTTCAAGGATGCCTTCCAAGACTCGGCGTTACTACTCGTACTATGCAGATCGCTCCCAGAAAGCTTCACGAAAACGATAGACACACTTAACGCCCAGCTCAACCTTACTGTACAGCAAAAACTTAAGTTCCTGGAAGAGAAGGAAATTCGAAGCCTGCGAAAGGCTGAGGAGCAAGCCCACGCGGCGTTTCGAAAGACCGAGAAACACACCCCATCTCATGAGCAGACGTCGCAGAACGTCACAATCTTCGTCAGATTCTGAGCATCGCACTAGGCCAGGGCTTGAATGTCACCTTTGTGACGAAGGCCATTTTTTGCGAGAATGTCCGAACCTGGAGAAGGCTCGGGAGCTCTCAAGGAATACAAAGCTCAGACAAAGAGGAAGAGGCAACCATCCTCTAGAAAATCACACAAGCCACCTACGAAGACAATCACACAAAAGAGTCGGAACAAGAAAACCAGCAAGGCCTACGGCGCCGAAGAGAACTCAGACACTGATTCCGACTCCGACTCTGACTACGAACCACTCGATTTGACCTCGGATTCTGAAGAAGAAGGAATGGAGACTTGCCGCCTCTCTAAAGACATCATTGGTGAGACATCACCATCTACCTGGGCTGGTGATACTGGCGCTTCATCACACATGTCTGACCAACCCTCTTTATTCAGACACGTGAACAAGATCAATCGAAGAACAACTCGGGTTGGAGGAGGAGAGTTGTATTCGGAATGGAAAGGAGAAGCCCAAGTAATGTGCAAAGATGGCTCTTCAACATGGTTGTCAGATGTACTACTTGTACCCAACCCGGGCGTAAATTTGTTATCAGAACGACGGATGTGCGGAGCCGGCTTTAGAGGTAGCTTCGATTCACGAACATTACGCTTTAAATTGGGGAGAAAGACGGTCATTGAAGCAACCATGAATGATGGTCTCTACGTCGTGTCACACATTGCAGATGGGTATGAGGAAACAGCATTCCAGAGCACGGAACAACATACACAAGCCAAGTGTGAAGATGAACTGGATCTCAAGATGAAGGAAAAGGAAAGATACATGCTATATTACCGACGCTTTGCACACCTGGGACCTGCGAAAATCGTGAAGTTGCACGAAGTCACGACACTGCAAGAGAAGATTCGAGTTCCGGAAGTAAGAGAACTTTGCGAAGTGTGTGCCTTGAACAAGATGAGGAACAAAATCTCAAAGCAACTGAGAGAGCACAAGGCCACTAAACTAGCTTTGATACAGTTTGACATTGCAGGGCCCTTTCCAACATCTCTGAGAGGAAACAGATGGATCCTTCTCATCATCGACAGCTACACACGAAAGAACTGGGTAATTCCATTGAAGCAAAAAGGAGATGCTCAAAAGGAACTCAAGATATGGAAGACTTTCGTTGAACACCAAACCGGTGAAAAAGTTAAAGCTGCTGGAACCGACAATACACCAGAATTATTGCAGCAGGTTGAGGAATGGAGAGTTACACAGGGGGTGGAATTGCAGCCCACAACAATTGCTTCGTCACATCAAAATGGTCCAGCCGAGCGAAACATCCAAATTGCTCAAGCCGATATGAGAGCAATGCTTAAAGACGCTGGCTTGCCCATCGAGTTCTGGGACGAAGCTGCGGAAGCCGACGCATATGTGCGAAACCGAACTGCTACAGGACCCATAATCGATGGAATTGAACCAACTATCGCCGAACCAACTATTGCCAAACCAACTATTGCCGAGCCAACTATCGCCGAACCGACTATCACTAAGTCAAGTATCGCTGAATTAACTTCTACAGAAGTAACAAAACCAACATTCTATAAGCTGGTCCCAGCAGAAGTGACGCAATCAACTCTTGCTGAAGGGGCTCCCGCGATGCCAACGGAACCAAGCCTCGCCAAACCAGATCCTGTAGAAATGACAGAACCAGTATCTGCCGTGCTAGACGTTGAGCAAATCAAAAGAAAAAGGGGAAGGCCGAGCAAGTCGGTCGCTGTTCTCCCTTCCACCCCGTCTCAGAGCGAGCGAGTGCCCGATTTGATAAACGAAGAGGAATCTGAAGAACCGCCTTTACCAGAAGCTCCACGATACTTTACAAGGGCATCTAAACGCAAAAGGTCTGAACAAGAAACTGTTGAGGAGGAGAGATTCAGAAAAATCGTCAGAGCTATGCTAGCCGACCTCTCAGACGAACAAGCACAGATATTTGAAAAAGCTTTTTCCGCAATCGTGATTGCAGGAATCGAAATTCCCCAGACATACGAACAAGCTATAAATGATCCAAAGAATGGGAAGCAATGGAAAGCAGCAGTACTGGAAGAGATAATTGCACTGCTGGAAAGTGGAACCTGGGAAGAAGTTTTGCGACCGAAAGACGCCAACCTGGTTGATTCAAAATGGGTTTTCACGATCAAGACTAAATCATACGGAACAATCGAAAGATTCAAGGCACGACTGGTGGCAAGAGGTTTCACCCAGATACATGGAACTGACTACAATGAGACCTTTGCACCAACGGTCCGCATGGATACACTGCGCCTGTTCCTCGCCACTGTCGCGGCAGAAAACCTCGAATGTTACCAATACGACATCAAGAATGCATTCACAGAGTCACACCTTAAAGAAATGATCTATCTGAAGCCACCGCAAGGAGTGGAAGTCAAGAAAGGACGTGTTCTGAAAGTACTTCGGAGTCTTTACGGGCTTAAACAGGCCGCTCGAGACTGGAATCTGTTGATGAAGAAAGAACTCATCGCATGGGGATTCGTGCAAATCCTTGCAGACCCTTGAATGTTTGTCAACGAGGGAAGAAAACTCCGGATCCTATTTTACGTTGATGATATTGTTGCTGCTGCAAAGGAACGAGCTGAAATTGACTGGTTTTACAAGAAGCTTTCCAGGAGATTCAACGCCAAGAACCTGGGGGAGATACGTAAGATTCTTGGGGTACGAGTCACACGAGACAGAAATCGCCGCACCATCTACCTAGACCAGGAACAGTACATACGTGCAGTGCTTGACAAGTTCGGGATGTCAAACAAGTCATACAAGGACAGGAAAATCCCCATTGCTGATTACAGATCATTCAGACCAGCCACTGATGATGACATTCGAATCGACATGACTGAGTACCAGCAAGGGATTGGGAGCCTTATGTTTGCCACGATTCTCACACGTCCAGACATTGCATTTGCTCTTGGAAAATTGAGCCAATACATGAGTGATCCGGCAAAACATCACGGCCATGCACTAAAGAACCTGCTACGCTACCTCAGATCAACAGTGAAAATGAAGCTACGCTACGGCCCAGGGGGAGAACACCCAAACTTCGTCATCTATTCTGATGCTGACTGGGCAAGCGACATAGTGGACAGAAAGAGGATTTCAGGAAGCACTGCAATGTTCTATGGAGGTCCGATATCATGGTCTAGTAAGAAGCAACGGTGTGTTGCAACTTCAAGCTGCGAATCCGAATATATCGCACTATCGGCATCTTGCAAACAAGGCCAATGGATCGCCCAAGTATTCAGAGACCTTGGATTCCCGAAATACATTGGAAAGGACACCAATAAAGTTCGGATGATGGGAGACAACCAGGGAGCAATAGCACTCACCAAAAATCCTCATCTCCACGAAAGATCCAAGCACATTGACATTTGCTATCACTTCATTAGGGACCTGTCAGAACAAGACAAACTCGACATAACATATGTACCGACTGAGGATATGGTTGCTGATGGAATGACAAAGCCATTACAGCGAGTCGCATTCGAGAGATTCAAGACGCAGTTGGGGGTGATTCCCTGAGTGGACCTGTACTGAGGGGGAGTATTGAGAAGCGTGACTGCAGTCCAGGTCATTGGGAGTAGGTGACGACCACCGACACTGCAAGTGCGACGGCTCTCAGTAAGGATATAAAAGGGAAGCTCCAATGAGCTTGTGTAGATTAACTCAATCAATACACTTCACAACCCACTTTTACCTATGAGAAGGTCATACCAACCTAATAATTCTAAATAATAGAAATCATTAAATCATAATCACTGATATCAAAGGAGACACTCAAGAAGCATAATCACACAAGAGCCAAGATCAAGTCTGACGAAAAACAGTATATATGGGTATACGGCGGTCTATCGACTTTTCTGTAGTATCGAGGTAGACAATCAAAAAGAGATCTGCAATCCTGGCCTACTCCAAGTTCATTTCTGGAGAGGCGACATACAGGGTATGACGAAGCGTCGGGTATCTTTCCTTCCTATTCCAAGCCTTGCATCGGCAAGCCGACACTGAGGCGCACACAGTGCGTTCATTCGTAATCACTACGACCAGCGCTTGGACTTACAGTAACCTTTACTGTGCCTGCCTGGCATTGTTAGGAAGCATCTCCTCCTGTCTGCCGTTTTGCTTCTCGCTACTCTTCTTCTCGTTATAGTCGCCACCAGAGCCAGTTTCCTCGTCCGAGGTCTCATCCATACCGTACTCGCGGTTGTAGCGGGTGATCTCAGTCTCATCCATAGCAGGGAGTTCCTTTGCGGCCAAGACGTAGCTCTTGTTCTCAAGGTAACCCTTGGCGAAGATGAGATCAATCTCTTCAAGAGAGCGACCAGAGGTCTCGGGGTACAGGAAGTAAATTACGGGGAAGAAGATAGCGTTGAGAGCAGCGAAAAACAAATAGGTATAAGCACTGATACTGGAAATCAACACTGGAGTGATCATGACAATGAAAAAGTTCCATAACCAATTGGAGATGGTTGAAGTAGCGTTCGCCTTAGCGCGAGTCTTAATGGGGTTGATCTCAGCGGGGTACAACCAAGGGAGTGGCAGCCAGGTAGCACCAAAGAACGCGATGTATGTAAAAAGACCAACAGCAGCTCCCTTAGCGGCGGAGGCTGTGTCTGGAAGCAGGCAACCGAAGGTGAGAATCATCGACAAGCACTGCCCGACAGTACCGATCAGGAACAGCTTGCGGCGGCCGACACGTTCAACAAGGAACCAGGAAGTGGTGGCGAAAATAGAGTACACGACCATGTTGATACCACCGAGGAGCAAAGCCAAGTTGTGGGAAGTGCCGAGAGCGTCCTGGAACAGGATGGGGAAGTAGTAGATGACAGCGTTGCAACCAGAAAGTTGCTGCATCATCTGAGAAGAAGCTCCCAAAAGCATACGGCGGAGATGCTGAGACTTGCCGTTGGTGAGTACAGCAGAGAACTTGGTCTTGCCGCCTCCACCTGACAGGCGGATGGCTTCTTTAATAATGTCCATCTGGACAATGACCTCAGAGTCGTCGCGAGGGAGCCCGTTCAAAGCAGCCATGACAGTAGCAGCTTCTTCTTCGCGATGGTGGGTAAGAAGCCAGCGAGGAGACTCGGGAAGCTGGGTCATCATGACGAGGACGATGGCAGCGAAGACGCACTGGAAAGCGATGGGGAATCGCCAGGTGAAGTCGTCAGGTCCGTAAAGACATCCGTAGTCGATCCAGTAAGCGATCAACGTGCCGATGGCGACATTACCGCCCTCAATGCAAATGACTTTTCCACGGTTCTTCGCGCGGCAGCACTCAGCCTGGTAGGTAGGGATAGTCGAGGTGTTGATGCCGTTACCGATTCCAGTGATGCATCGTCCGATGATGAACTGTGCGGTTGCACCGCCGTTAGGAGGAACCGACGCAATCTGAATAATGACGCCGACGATCATAACAGAGGCACCAAGGAAGATAGAGTTGCGGCGACCAAGCCTGTCTCCAAAAGCAAAAATGAAGCAGGCACCGAGGAAACAACCAACAGCGTAGATCGCAACCACGAAACCTTCGTAGGTGGGGTCACCTTCAACCTGGGGAAATGCTGCGACGAATGCGGGGGCGGAGACAATGCCAGACATGACACCTTGGTCATAACCAAAGAGGAGGAAGTCCGTGGTAGCAACGATGGTGATCAGGACTTGCAACATCCTGCCGGACTTGCCCCAGTAGGTGGGCACACCCGACTCATTTTCTCTATGAGGTGCCATGATGAGGACTGATCAACGAAAGCTGGAGAGAGATGCTGGGGATTGCACGGCGGGGAGAGAGTCCCTCTTTAACTGATCGTCTCAAATGCCACGAGCCCAGCTTCAACAATGACTGGTATGAAGGCAACGACCAACGGTCCACTTGGTTCCACATTTACCACCATCGGCCTGACACGAAAGTACACTAGATAACGAATTTTACATTATCTCGGACTTGGCTGTGGTTGCATCGCTCAGTGATGTCGTTGACGGCAGAGGCGTCAGATAAACAGTGGGTATAAGGCGAACCAAGCAGGGTCCTGAGTGGACCAAGGTCCCTTGGGGCCAATCTTGGAGAGGAGCGGAGGACGCTTGGGGTGGAACAAGAGCTCGGCAACCAGCAGCTTTAGTCTTAGGCCGAGGCACCTCCGCCTTGCGTCATAGCCTCATTGCTTACTTTGAATCCCTTGGGACTGGGGATTGCGGAGGGATTGGATACCGGAAGTTTGCCGACTCGTTCGCAGTATCAATGAAGTAGGTGCCACTTCTGCTGCATCCGCTTTCGTTTGGTTGCACTGTCATTGTGAGCAGAAGCAGTTGCCAAGTCGATGAACGTATAAAAACTACGTTTGAACCCTCTTGGACAACGTACCATAATTACTAGATAGCGTCAGAAGTTTTTACATGAGGCAGCGCTGCTCGTCTCAACATTCCCATGTTGACGTCACACGCCGGCGACTAAAAATCCATCTCATGCAGGGTCAAAACAACCGTGCAGTGTATGGTTTTGCAGCCTCTTCATCTTGGCGCCGATCTTATCCGACTTATGCCTTACTAGTGGAGCCTTAAGCCTTTGACTGGCGGCCGGGAAAGAGTTTCTCAGTGTCCGGCCGCCACCATACCAGCATGAGGAGTGATGTGATGGGGAAAGTGGACGGCGGCGACGTCATTGCGGTGAGAACCCTTAGAATGTTCAAGTGTCGAAAGTCCAAATAAAAAAACTTGGTGCTGCGAAGAAAAACGTGAAGAATCCTGGCTTGGTGACGGCAGCGCTATCGTCACAGACAGCGCGGTAATTATCGAATACGTAGGGTGGATTGGAGAAACCTATCCATCAATCACAGTTGGATATGTATTGCGCAAATCATGGTCCCTTATGCATGTTGAACGATGGAATCGCGGTGTGTGGGGGCTGGGGGTTATGTCTGCGACAGTGCTTAGGTAACTAGCGTATACCGGTATTTCCCCATTCGACTATCCGGCAGGTGAGCCGCTTCACTAATCGTTCAAGTCACAGACACAAGCGTTGTATATCTTCACCATATTCATTTGCATCAACGACAGCCTTCAGATTTCATCTTCACGAGTCATTCTCATGGTGTCTACGGACCTTGAGATGGAATATAGGAAGTATTTTCGAGTATCAACTCATCACGATCCTGCAGATGGATAGTTCCACTTGGAGCTTCCCACATTATAGCACTATTCTAATTCCACGGCTATGACGGAACTTTCTGCGAGGATATCACAAAAGGGCATCTTGGCCGCCCCGCAGGACTAGAGGAGGTAAATTGTAAGCCTTTCATTTGTGCGGACTGCTGGTTTACTCTGCATCTAGTAATCCGTCCCACTTTCTTAAAGTCGTATCGCTCACCGTCTTTGCCAAGTCATATCTCTTGGGAACCATGCATTTTAGCTTCTAAACGAGGCAGTGTTGAGCCTCATGTATTGGCATTGACCGGAACCAACCGTTCGGCGAGGGCTGCCGTGTTTCTGTGGATAAGTTTTGCAGTGCCGTCCGCGGACGCTTACGCTCCCTAGGTTGAGGCTCACTGAGCTGCTTCGGTGCAGCTGTCTCCGTCGGCTAGCATTGCGGCTACTTACCGTGCCCAATCACTGCCAAGGTCACACACGCATGTGACTCGCCTGTCGGAGCCCTTGTCTACTCAACATTGAACAATCGTCACTTGGCAACTGAGTTTATCATACTTGCTGGCAGCAGGCTCATCCACACAGTATGAGAGATTTATGTAGGCCAAGAGTGCATGTTCTTGGGCAGTTTACTGAAGCATGGCTGTGCTTCTTTCTCCGTTGTTTACCCAGGACGGAGACTGTAGCTTTTCTTGCCACAGAAAAACGCTAATCAGATTGGAAAGGTTGTCTGACTAGCATTCAAATGGCGGAGAGTCCCCCAGACAGATATGTGGGAGCACAGAATGCACATGGTGCTGTTCCACTGCGGCAGCGAAACACCACGAGAAATTCCGACATTGGTGTGCCATATTCAGGTCACTTGCTGTGACCAAAAGCGCAAATGGGAACGTCATGTTTCGTCTTCTCATACTCAGAGAGTACTTTCCTGGCTTTCGGGTTCGTGTTCTCCGCACCTCTTTGCTATGAATTGTGGAGAGGCCCACCGCACCATCAACACTACCAAGCTGTAGTGCGACTGTAGATATGGCCGCGTGGCACGCGATGTCGAATATACCTAGACGATCACAATAGATGGTCACGAGCATGGTCTCCAGCTTTTAAACAGGCCTTCGGTCTGTAGACTCTTATTAAAACTGGAGGGATTTAATGCATCCACACTACTTAGAACGATCAGTAAGGACTTGCCTCTTACGATTATGGACTCCCTCACTTAAAACACGAAACGTGAGTTAAGTATCGAAGGATTTATGCGCATGACTGGGAGTTGACCGAATACGCTGCCCTGTTCAGTAATAAAATGCAAGGTTTGCACAGATTATCCGTCAAAAGAATTTTGCATTGTTTTCCCATACGCGCAAAAATGGACAGCTGTACGGAGGGTGTAACAAAGACGCCAACCGACTTGAATGGCGATGGCTTCTCGATACATGGAACGGAAATCATATCATATAATCGTCAACAACCAATAAGTCATTCTCTCGCTACAGTGTTGTCTAGCTTCACAACTTGGCATTCGAACTCAGCGTCTTCTTCACCAGCTCCAAGACCCTCTCTGCTGTCCCCCAACTCGCTTGGTACCCTGCTCCGGAATGCCCATATGCATGCACGACCGGGACACTCCACTTCTTTCCCTTCTCAACCTCAATCCTTGGGCCACCTCTCCTTGAAGCTGTCAATCCGTCAGCAAATGCACCTTCCTCTCTCAGAACATAGCAAGCGAAAGAAACTCACGTCTCAGACCGATGTTGCGGCTAATAATCTGGAGATCTTCTGGTCTACCTAGCTCGGGTGCGAGTTTGCATGATTGTTGAAGAATTTGTGTTTCGATTTCTGGATCCCACTTGTCGCTCCAGTCATTATCTTGACGGCTGCCTCCGAGGATTACGCCGCCCCCAAGGGTACGAGGAAAGACGTAGGTAACTGTCGGATCGATACGTTTCGGTGAGCGGTAATACCTGGTTATTTGTCAGCCGAACATTCCTTCAAGCACTGACTTTGATTTATAGATTGTGTGTGCGAAAGGGTAAGGATAAGAAGCAAAGAACTGTACGCGGTTCTCTCTCGCTCATGTTCATACATTCTCTTCAATGGCACTTTGGGCTCGGCGACTAGAATTGTTTGTCCCCGTGTGGGATACACGTTTGTGTCTTGCACATCCTCAAGCTTAAGAGCACCAAGACCAGTAGCATTAAGGACGAGGCTTGTTCTTGGATGTTCATCAAGAAGTTGTTTGATTGACGAGAATTGGCATCGAAGAAGCTTGATGCCTTTGCTAAGGGCTTGTGACTGTAGCCTTTACACACATCATCATCAGTATCTGTAGACTGCCGTAGCAAGAGCGGAGACAAGAAAGGCGTACCATTGCAGGTAGATCTGTGTGTTGATTCTGAACGTGCTTGGAAACTCAAGCCCAAGTACTGCGTCCTTCGGCAACTCTTCTTCTTTCAAACGCCTCGCTCCACCAAGAAGTTCATCATACCAAATTTTCCCCGTCTCGGGTGTCAATAAGTTTGTCTCTTCAAGTGGTGCATCAAGTATAGCCCACATCTGCTGCCGTCCCAAGCCAGCCTCGTTGCCTTCCCCAGTCTTTACTACCTTACAACCATGCACTGGTTTGCCATCCATGAGCTGCCCGAAGCGGTTGAAGGTGATCTTGTCGTACTTCTCAAGTAGGCCATTATCATTAGCCATTGAGGACCAATTTGCACCGGCCCAGGGGGAGGTGTATTCTATGCTGCGGTCGCCGGGGAAATGTTTGGCAACCACAGTGATTGTGGACTTAGGGTAAGCATTGGCGAGGACAAGGGAACAAGTGAGGCCGATAATGCCTGCGCCTAAGATGACGATGTTTTCAGGTTCTGAAGATGTCATATCGTTGTTGGTGTTGCAGCAGAATGATTAAGTTTGGCTGCGGTTGCGAAGGATAGGTTTGCCGACACGAACTCAAAGGCGTTTGGAGACTGAGTTCAAGCACGAAAGCCATTAACCCTTTATAACAAACTTCCTGAAAGCGTGAATTCACTCAAATGGCCCACTTCGTTCTATCCGAATACCGGCTTGTCCGACGGAAAGGCGCACTAGCATGCGATGTCCAACTTAGGAAACATGTGACTTGATTTTTGAAGTCATAAAGACTAACCTTGAATCACTACATGGCAATGCAATCGCGGAGTAAGGGTATCCAAAAGCATACTGCTGTACAACCGGAATTGATACTCAGATACCGGCATTCAGGATTGGAGAATCGGAATAAATGTATGGCTGCTGAGATTTGTCCCCAAGGTTTTGAGATTTGTCCCCAACGCTAGTGCTAGTGGAAATCTATCACTCAATATGGCTTAGTGTTTTATCTGTCAAAAGCATGGAATCAAGTAGAAAACAATACAAAATACCCTCTCTTTTCATAGCAGTAAGTGTTTACACAGACTGAGCTCCAGCATTGTTAATTGTTTCAACTTCTTTGTTCTGTGCTGGTGTACACCTGCGACAAACATTATACTCGTTTAGATTTCATTGGCTAGTGATGGTGGAGGTCCTTGTTTTGTGTCTCTAGTTTTTATTGGTTGTTGTGCTCTGAAGGACAGCCGGTTAAGCTATTTTGGGTGATTGTTTTTCACCAACACTAGCGTTGGGGACAAATCTCAGCAGCCTAAATGTATTTGTTGTGGCTACCGGTATCGGACCGTTTTCTTCACTCGGGGTAGCGTATCCTAAACCAAAAGCTAATATCCGGTATGGAGAGTATCTCTCGTATTACAGAACATCCCTAATACCTATCTGCGATGAGGTCACATGTGCTGCTGCTTTATGCATAATGGAGGTTGCCAGATTGGTCTGTAGAAGAAGTGCATTTGCATTAATCATTATCACAAGTGATTATGCCCTCAGCAGCCGAACAGCTTCTGTAATGACATTATTGAGGTAATAGTAAGGGGTATCTGGAAGAATGTGGAGGATTTGTGACAGCCTCAAAGCTGCCAAAACATATATAAGATCGCAACGTCCCTAGAAGACCGAAGTCCAGTTTCCGTTTTTCTGTCAGCTGCAAACACTACAGAGAGTAAGCAATTACAATTACGCCGCACCCTTGATGAACCAATCCGAGCTGGCATCTACCATGTAGTTTGTAATATTAGTTTCATTGCCATAGCTGCCTTCGGGCATCTGCATATTCCCATCGGTCGTAGGATAGGTAGTCACAGTGTCCATTGACACCGGCAGTCGAGGCATGTTGAAGAAGTCAAAGACATCGAGATACTCAAGCTCATTGGGCGCAGGTGTGCGAGCCGGAGTAACTGAAGGCATTCCAGTGGTGCCTTCAAATCTTGGTTGGCGTGCGATGAGGAAGTCGAGATCGAATGCGCACCGCCGCATGTCTGCCAAAATTTTGACTGTCGAGGGTGTCACACGTTCGCCACCCATACCTGCGTTCTGCTGTGACTCTTGATACTCGGATAGTACTCGAGACAAAAGATTTGCATAGCGTGTACCGACCTCCCAATACTGGCCCAGGTCTTGAAGAGTACTGACCAGAATATTGATCGATGAATCAACTCGGTGATCGATTGTTGAGCCATGTACCAATAGCACACGAGCTGCTACCCAGCACGAGAAAGCAAATGGTGGGCCGAGTTTCGTCAGCAGACCATTATCGCGGATAGAAGTACACAGCGCCGTGATGTTCTCCACAGCGCTTAAACACCGCTGACTTGCGCTGAAAGAGGGTGTAAAAATAGGCGACCGGTGGGTCGGGTACGCTGCTGATGAGTGAAGACGGATCACGGTCCTATAAGATTTAGTAAGAGGCCGTGGTCTAGGTCCAATTGAACTTACGTGTGAAATGCAGCATGCAACATTACTAAGCCACTATTGAGACTCTGGCTTCCTCCTGGCTTCGGAAATACCCTAGCTGAATTACCATACTCGGCTGGAAGGTTATACTTCCATTGCTCGATGGCGTGGTCAAGTTCTCGATATTCTGTCTGCCACTTTTCAACATCGGACAGTGACGTAATGTCTACTGGCTTTTTCAAGAACTTGTGAATGCGCGTTAAGATTCCGAGAATCTCCACGTAATAAGAAAAGGACCCCAGGTTCTCAGGCCGATTCATACTGTAATCCGTTCTCGTCTTAGTGTGGAACCATCGGGTTTCGATTGGCACGTTGCGAGCGTACAGGTCATCTCGACAAGGCAGCCGCCTGTCGATTTCATTTTCGTCCAAGGCAAACTCGAACGCAGTTGCAACAGTAGCGTATCGATCGAGAACATAAATCATCCAGAACAGTCGACGTCGACTCTCCTCCTCGATCCAGTCCTTCGGAATCGGAAGCACATTTGCCCGCAGTGTGTAGATCGACGCATACTGTGGAGCAACCATTGGTGAATACGTCTCCACGGAAAGTCCCAATTGTACCACAGATCGAGTAATGAGTGCAAGCAAGTTCCAACCAGGGGGTCCGTTGGAGCAGCCGACAACATCAAGTGCAAGGATGACGAGCGCTTGCAACGACTTGACAGAACTGTTCTCAATACCGTATAACAGGACCTTTTCCTTCGAGTTCTTGTGATATCTCGCTCTCTTCTCAGGCGTCAGCCGTTGGTCGGATGAGAACTTGACAGTTGTGGCCACAAGAGAGTGCAGTATAATGCGATCTGCTTCGTCCAAGCTTGAATCGCCAAACAACGAATTAAGAGTTGATTGGCGGTGCAAGATAGGGCACCATGGATATATGTGCTTGAAAAATAGATCAACCAGTCCATACAACAGATCATACGGCGGAAAATCTGCATCGGGTTGGCCTAACGCTCTCGACATGGACGGTGTGAACTGATCGGTGCTGAAGGATGCATATCCGTCTCGTTGCATGCCTCCCAGCCCTGGCTGCATCTCCTCAGATTGCCCATAGCCGTTACCTGAGATAGAGGATGATCTGGCATCTAAGCTATTGCCAAATCCATTTTGCATAGCATTCTGAGATGGAAATGTGGACTGCGGCTTCTGTATGAAGAGTGCAGTTTCGGGACGAGGGACGTGGGGTGTCTGGATGACCGGTGGACTTCGAAAGGTGGCCACTTCTTGCGGAGATGGCCCAGACGCTGCGACTTGGTTTTGGGATAGATGGTTGATTTGCGACTGCTGTTGAACAATGAGGCTTTCGAGTTTGTCCAAGCGTGCCTCTGCCTCGTGTTAGCCACATATCGTAATCGCTTTTACAATCCTACGGGTCTCGGTCGATTGGCAGCGGGTAGAGAAATAAGGTCTACCCACCAAGTTCACGCCCGTAGCCAGCTCTCAAGCCAGGCTTTTTGCGCGGTAGGTATGTCTGCACGTTGCCATCAGTTACATTCGTTTGGTGTCGTGTGACATCAACTTACACATGTCGAGTGATTCTTCAAACACCAACCACCTACAAGGTACAAGATTAACACATGTTCAAGATACCCTTCCTGAGTTGTGATCAACTTACACGCTGGATGGCCACGGTCGCATTTGACTTTGCGCTGCTTGCACGTCTCGCAGCTCACACTCAGCTTCTCGCGCTTGCGCTTCGAGCCAGTTTGACTCCTGCCAACGTCCTCGCCACTGTCGTCCTCTCCGGCACTCCAAATTTCGTGGTCATCTTCGCCTGGTGAATGGTGAGATAATTTGGACGTGCCATTGGGGCTTGTGTCCTGATTATGCGCAATCTTTGCGCCGTTCGCAGCCGTCACATCCATTGTTGGACGAGGCGGTTGAAGCAAGCTCGCTGAGCGTGAACTCGGTTTCCTTTCTGCCGAGGATATGAGCGGGGTTATGGGTTTTTGCTGCTACCCCAGATTGTGTTTTCACCCGGTAGCCTCATCTCCACGGCATCTGATTGGCAGTAAGGGCTGACCTCGTGCTCAGTTGATCTGCAAAACCCACTTAGCTGTTGTATCGAATTTCGAGCGATCAGGTGCCGAAATTCTTCCCACTACCGTTATCCCAGACCGTACATTATCCTGTCGCAAAGTGGATGCACCGAGTAAGAGTTCGGCCTGCTCGTCGCAATGTTTCGCAGCGAGTTCGACCGAGCGAACACTCTGGCCCATTATTTTCCGCGTGGAACAGCATTACTCCTGGTTGAGCAATGTATTTAACACTCCCACGTCCTTGGCCTCTCAAGCTTTACAGACCCCTTACTTTTGCTCCGTCCTGATTTCGTTGTCAAGTCCCTAGTCACAATGCCTTCCTCTACCCAAAGCAGCTCCGTGAAATCTTTCCCTACGATCAAGCATGTGCGCACTTTCCTCACTCAGGGCCCTGGATCTGGTGGTGACTATCACAATGTGCACGGCGGCCACTGGTTGATCGACAGCAAGATCTCAACTCCCATGTCACAATACGAGAAGTACAGGAAATCAAGAACCAGCTGGGGAATCAACGTTCTTGGTTCCTTTTGCGTGGAGCTTGAGGCTACAGATGGTACAAAGGGCTTTGCGACTGGTTTTGGTGGCCCGCCAGCATGCTGGTAAACTTCGGAGATACATTAGCATTTTGAAGTCAGCTGACATATGAAAGGTTGGTCGCGGAACACTTCGAGCGTTTCCTGGTTGGCGCCGATCCCAGAGATACCAACTATTTGTTCGAGCAGATGTATCGTGGAAGTATGTTCTACGGCCGCAAGGGTCTTCCCGTCGCCGTCATCTCTGTCATCGACCTTGCAATTTGGGATCTCCTCGGCAAAATACGTGGTGAGCCCGTCTACAAGATGCTTGGCGGATCAACCCAGGAGAATGGCAGGCTCAACTTCTACTGCACCGGTCCTGAGCCAGCTGCAGCTAAGGAGATGGGTTTCTTCGGTGCCAAAGTCCCTCTTCCATACGGTCCCGGTGAGGGTGTTGAGGGCTTGAAGAAGAACGTTGAGTTTCTCACCAAGCATCGTGAGGCAGTTGGGCCAGATTTCCCTCTCATGGTCGACTGCTACATGTCTCTCACTGTTCCTTACACAATCGAGGTGGTCAAGGCTACTGCACACCTAAACCTCAACTGGTGGGAGGAGTGCTTGAGCCCTGATGACACCGATGGCTTCGAGCAGATCAAGCGCGCACACCCCAGCCAAAAGTTCACCACTGGTGAGCATGAGTACTCTAGGTACGGCTTCCGCAAGCTGATCGAGGGCCGTAACCTCGATATCCTTCAGCCAGACGTCATGTGGGTTGGAGGCATGACAGAGCTCATCAAGATTGCTGCTATGGCATCTGCATACGACATTCCTGTCGTACCTCACGCTTCTGGACCATACTCTTACCACTTTGTCGTCTCGCAAGCCAACTCTCCCTTCCAGGAGTACCTGGCCAACAGCCCTGATGGCAAATCCGTCTTGCCCGTCTTTGGCAACCTTTTCATCAACGAGCCCATTCCCGCTAAGGGTTACCTCGATGTCAAGGACCTCGATCTGCCCGGTTTCGGTCTCGAGCTGAACCCTAATGCCGGCCTTATCGATGCCGCACGGATCCTCAACCCTGCCCCAGTCAAGGCCCTGAAGTCTGCTGAGGAGCAGGAGGCTCAGGCCAACGGCATTGTGAATGGCCACGCATAGAGTATTGCTTTGTTTTGAACGGCGTTCTTGGGCGCATTGCATCTGTGGCACAGCTGGCGTTGTTCAAGCGCTTTGCGTTGCTGCATGTCTAGATGGTTCTGGCGTTGTGCATTAGGTATGCATTTGCAGCCTCTGGGTCAGCAATTACGAGAATACGGCCTTATGTGGCGAGACTGTATGTAGTCCACGATCAATGAAAACAACCCGAAAGTATTCGCCTCTTGTTGGTTATTTTTAGTGAATGATCTCCCGCCGCTTACGCAGTTTGGTGAGAACCATGATGATGATGCTGCCCCTGCCCCACAGCTCTCCAGTTGCTGCAATAGAGAAACGATAATTAAGCAACCAATGCTCTGCATGTGGTACTTTTATGCTGGAGCTTCGAGGAATTTATGGCTTTGCTAAGTTCTGATGATCTGATCAAGTAATGTCACGACTTTCTGGAAACTTATAGGATTACGACCTATTCTTCGTGCATGTGCGGCAGGGACGCGGTGAGAGCCTTCCACCGAAGTGGGGCAGCGCAACGTTGAGCAGGCGCAGCTCACAGCTCACCTGGGCAGTCTCTGACAATTCATAAACAAAATTCCCCCTGAATACATTGACTTCCTCCACGCTGCTGCAACAACAATCCACATCATCACCCTACCCCCTTCTATACAAACTTACCCCGTCTGCATTATGGAAGCCATCAAAGACACTGTCAACCAAGCCCTTGAGAAGCTCAACATCACTGGTGGCACACATGCTGCTACTGCTAAGGAGCCTTCAGAAGAACAGCTGAATGAGCTCAAGTCCAAGTACGAGAAGGCTGGACAGGAGCAGGTCTTTGCTTTCTACGATAGACTCTCCACGGCTGAGAAGGCTGCCCTCTTCGAACAGCTTTCCAAGTTCAACCCCGACTATATCAACGAGATCACAGAAAGGGCCTTGAAGCCAGTACACACCGAGTCTACTGAGACAAAGCTTGAGCCCCTCCCTGAGAGCGCCACATCTTCGACTCTCGACACACAGCAGGATGACTTGGATAAGTGGTACAACAGCGGTCTGGAGCTGATCGCTGAGAATAAGGTCGCTGTAGTACTCATGGCTGGTGGCCAAGGTACACGATTGGGCTCCTCAGACCCCAAGGGCTGCTTCGACATTGGTCTCCCCAGTAAGAAGTCGCTCTTCCAGCTTCAGGGTGAGAGGATCGCAAAGGCAGAGCTTCTGGCTAAGAAGAAGCACGGCAAGGACAACGTTACCATCCCCTGGTACGTCATGACCTCTGGCCCTACAAGAAAGCCCACGGAGCAGTTCTTCGAAAAGAACAACTACTTCGGTCTTAAGAAGGAGAACGTCGTCATTTTTGAACAGGGTGTGTTACCCTGCATTTCAAATGACGGCAAGATCCTGCTCGAGAGCAAGTCTAAGGTATGTAAAAGAACAGGCGCAAATTTTGCTTCCTACTGACAATTCTAGGTTGCCGTAGCTCCTGATGGCAACGGTGGTCTCTACCAAGCGCTCATCCAGTCTGGTGTCGTTCAGGACATGGGCAAGCGTGGTATTCAGCACATCCATGCTTACTGCGTCGACAACTGCCTTGTTAAGGTCGCCGATCCCATCTTCATCGGCTTCTCTGCATCGAAGAACGTCGACATTGCCACTAAGGTCGTCCGTAAGCGTGACGCGAAGGAGTCTGTTGGTCTCATTCTGCAGAAGAATGGCAAGCCAGACGTCGTAGAATACTCGGAGATCGACAACGAGACAGCGGAGGCCAAGGATTCAAAGAACCCTGAGCTTCTCAAGTTCCGTGCGGCCAACATCGTCAATCACTACTACTCTTACAAGTTCCTCGAGAGCATTCCCGAGTGGGCAAAGAAGCTACCCCATCATGTTGCACGCAAGAAGATCCCGTATGTCAACATCGAGTCTGGCGAGACAGTCAAGCCTGAGAAGCCCAACGGCATCAAGCTTGAGCAATTCGTCTTTGACTGCTTTCCCTTCCTTAGCCTCGACCAGTTCGCGTGCATGGAGGTCAAGCGCGAAGATGAATTCTCGCCTCTCAAGAACGCACGCGGCACTGGTGAGGATGATCCGGATACTTCTAGGCTGGATATCATGACTCAAGGCAAGAAATGGGTGCAGGCCGCAGGTGCAACCGTTGTGAGCGAGGATCCCAAGGCAGGCATTGAAGTGTCGCCACTGATCTCATATGTAAGTCTGCTTCTGGAAAGCCTGGAGACCTCTAGGCCCCGACGCCAAGTGTGCAATTAATTCCATGCTAACCATGTATGCAGGGTGGCGAAGGTCTCGAGTTCCTGAAAGACCGCACCATCAAGGCACCGGCTGTCATCGAATCCGAGGATTAGAAAAAACAAAAGTGTTGGGATAGTGGCGTCATTATTCACTTCGAAGAACATAACTGGCACCACACTGGGCCTGAGGATCTATTATTGCCCCATCGGGTGCCTCTCTTGTCAACCCGGTCAGAGACGATGATCGGCCGCAATCTACCGGCCCACTTAGAAAGCGCTGGGATTGAAATAAATTTACATATGATTGAATGAATCGCGTCAAATGTTTGGCTGCCCTAAAACTCCAAAATCATATTCGAGACTAGGGTTATTGTCGGTATACCCGCCCGTGAAATGGGAAGGTATTTAGGACGCTGTTAATCGGCTACCCGTAGATGTCGCGGAGCGCTAGTCTACGGTTACGCAATGGCACAGAGTGAATGAGGATTGAAGGGTGTATTGGGTGAAGAGAGTATATTGCATTGTACCACGAATCTCCTACGTAGCAAGGGCTAGCAGCGACGTCGAAGTCCTCTACTAGCTTGCCAATTGTAGGTTCAGATTTTCGGGTTCTTCCTCTCAATATTGGTCGTGGCCGTATCTTTATGCGTTGAGGTGTTGGCGCTTACTCGATCCATGCGATACCCAATCCGGCCAAAAAGTGACACGTCTTGGCCGGATTGGGTATCGCGCGGATCGAACATGAGATAACGCTGCGGTGCATAAAGATCCGGCCACGACCAACATTGAGAGGAAGAACCCGAGAATCTGAACCTACAATTGGCAAGCTAGTAGAGGACTTCGACGTCGCTGCTAGCCCTTGCTACGTAGGAGATTCGTGGTACAACTATCAATCCTATCTGATCAATACATCCCTCAACTTTCACCCAAACCCGTGCCTTTGCCCGACCGTAGACTAGCGTTCCGCGACATCTACGGGCAGTCGATTAACAGCTTCCAAAATACCCTCCCATTCCATGGGCGGGTATACCGACAGTTATCGACTTATATCTTATTTTAACAATAGCGACCGTATTGCCCAAAAAAACCCCTCTCTCGGGCTTAAAATTTACGTTTGACATTAGAAAAATCTCAAGTAATGAATCTTACTCTTGGCCCATCATGGCTTGTGCCAAAGAAGCTCTTTATAATTCTTGAGCTGAAAGGCATATCCACACATAGAGTTTCGATGTCATTGCAACCGCAGTTGTCCTGTATGACACCTTTCTTACTACCTCAGTAGGCCCGTTCTGAGACCAGTGCGATCGAACTATGGTCCTGGCTAGTGAAGAGATGCGATACTAGAATCTTGCATGCTAAGTCTCTTAATTGTATCTATGCCTCGACCATATGCGATAGCGGCGGACGTACTAAATTGTTTGTATATTCCCTTGTAGCTTTTAAAAGAAGTCAAGTAATTTGTTGGTGCAAGTCTGTATAGCCTCTTAGTGTAGATGCGTTTAAACCACCTGTTTCTTAGCAACAAGACTTCTGAGGGTATTACATTTGGTCAAGACTATACGTGTGTGTTGTGGCCAATCCGCAATCAGATTTTGACAGTGTGCCATTGCTACCCTGAGATCTTCTGCATCCCATTATTACCTGTCGGCTTGATAGGGCCACCACTGGATCAGTTCACTTGGATGATTGTCTCGACATCATGTTGTTTCGTGCAATGCCATTGTTGGCGTCCGACTTCATCTAGTCAGTTCCGGCAATTAACCCAATTCCTGCTTCCGCCTTGATGTCTGTCATCTTGGCCTTTTTCAGGACATTCATACTCGCATGTGCATTGAACTCACCGCTTTCAACATATTTTAGGATGAACGAATTGCCATACACCTCTTGAAAACTGTCATTGTTGGCCAAACGCAGCAGACGGTATTCCAAATCGTCTTTGTAGTCGACGGTCTGGTCAACAAGATAAATCGCGTTTGTCGACTGCTAGGGTGACGAGGGTCAGTCTTCGCATTATAGTTAGTGATATGTTTCTAAATTACTAGTATCTCCGCAGAGAACACTGGAATAGATTTTCCTAGTACACACCGGTTGCAGACAAGCGACGCAGCCGATGCTCGTGCGACATTTCAGGCGGAAAAGATTTTTGGTGCATGTCTTCCTGAACAAATGCCAATCTGGCGATCTTTTGCATATTGGCCGCTGCGTGACCCTTAGTGATTGTGGTTCTTAACAGAGTATGCCTCCAATCCGTGTATAAAACGCAGAAGGCAGTCCTTCCTGAAGACAGTATTTCAGTATTCACAAGCGGATAACTGAAAGGCAAACATATTGGTTCCTCACTCTGAGCATTTACAGGAATACTGGTTGGTAGCAACAGTCAAAAGATGACATCACCCAACCTCCAATGAACTGGCCCAGCTCTAGTGGCACCTGTTACGACCCTCTTACCAGGAGCATTAAAGAGTAATAGATGCATTAGAAGAGATAAGCTGTCAAGTGATTGGATTGCAGGTATTGGTTCAGTCAATGAGAGTCAGGTAGAGGAGACACCTGAAGATATAAAAACGGCGCTCCGTACTTTCTCTGTACGGCAAATGCTTGTACACATTTTTGAGGTGATACCTGGGGGCTGTTTCCTTATCCTGAACTAAGCTTCGATACAGTTTCCGAAATCCTGCCCAAGGTGTGAATTGTGAAGTATGACTCGAAAATCGGCAGTATCTAGTACGAGGGATGGTCTGTGATCTCGTACCAACTCACAAAGAAAAAGAATGCAGGCGGGGCAAGTCTAAGTACGTCTTGTGCATACCCCTGTTCACAGTCTTCTTTTCAGCCCGAAAAGTCGTTCACATCTGCAGGAACTAACTCACGGACATGTCCGAGCACTGCAGCAGCTATGGTGTCATAACGCGGGGAGCTAGGCTAAGAAGTAACATCTTGGGCGGCAGACGCGCAGAACGAAATTTGACGTGACGCCTGATAGAGGACCGAAGCCATACAGCACATGACAATGCGCTGATTGCCTTCAGAAATATGCAGTGTGATAGGGGAAAGGAAGATTCTAGAGTGAATGCAGCATGGCCAAACACCCACATCTGGCTGGCCCCTGTCCGTGTTGCATGCAATGCAGACCTCGGAAAGACTTGCGTAGCGCAGGGACCGCCGCGGGCAAGCAGCAGGCGTCGTTTCCCATCTGCAGCCCAAGCCTTCTCTACACCAAACTTTCTCACCACCTGTATCTTCGGAGGACGTTGAAGTTGTGTTGCTGAGGGAAGGTCTGGAAGTTTGAAAGTATGTTGAATCCACTCTTCTACACTCATTGTTACTACGATGCACGACATGTGGTTCCACTCGGCGCATGCTCCTCCGCACTCCCGTACCCCTCGATTACACTCGAAAAAAACTTCGACTAACAAAAACACGCAGGTGAAGGAATCGAAGTAGTAAACGAAGCAGGTACATATGACCCTTGTCATTATCAGCATTGCTCGCACAGGTTTTGCAAACGAAAGGCGCAAGCATTCATCTCTAAAGCAGCCCTCGAAACCCCCCCTCTCTCGTTCACTCCACCCCTTTCTGCGACCGTTCAACCACCCACCCTTATATACTTACGCCTATACAGACCAATCGAAAGAATCGACATCATGTCTTCCCTCTCTCGTCGTGCGTGCTTCAAGTGCGGAAATGTTGGACACTATGCTGGTAAGCCAGTCTGGCGCATTGGCTGGAGTGTGCGCTGCAGTGAGACGCTGTTGGAAGCTACTTTTGCGAGCTGCTGTTGTGAGCTGCTGTCGTGAAATGACACTTTCAGCATCGGTTCCTGCGTCGCGTAACCTCTAGCTGTGTAATATGATGATAGCATGAATATACAACTGACGTGAAATTGTAGAGGTATGCTCTTCCTCGGAGAGGCTTTGCTATAACTGTAAGATTTAACGTTCGAGCATCATCGACAAGCACATACTGACTCCACACAGGCAAGCAACCCGGCCACGAGTCCAATGGATGTCCCCACCCCCGTACTACCGAGAGTATGTCATACATCGAGAGCGCGATCCTTACATATCACTGACCCTTTCGATAGCCAAGCAATGCTATCACTGCCAGGGTCTTGGTCACGTCCAGGCTGACTGCCCTACCCTGCGCCTGAGCGGTGCCGGCACCAGCGGACGCTGCTACAGTTGCGGTCTTACTGGCCATCTCGCTCGCAACTGTCCTAACCCAGGAATGGGCCGTGGAGCTGGTGGCGCTCCTCGTGGCGGTTATGGAGGCTTCCGAGGTGGCTTCGCTGGTAGTGCTCGCCCTGCCACTTGCTATAAGTGCGGTGGTCCTAACCACTTTGCACGTGATTGCCAGGCTCAAGCTATGAAGTGCTACGCCTGTGGAAAGCTCGGTGAGTAGCAGAAGTTAAGGCCAAAATCTCCAGCTGACTCGATGCAGGTCACATCTCTCGTGATTGCACTGCTCCCAACGGCGGTCCCCTCAACACTGCCGGCAAGACCTGCTACCGCTGCGGCGAGACCGGCCACATTTCCCGCGATTGCACTCAGACTGAGGTTAACGGTGACGGCGGTGCCCCCGTCCCTGCTGCTGCTGCTGGTGTCCCCGCCGCCCCCGCTGCTGCTGCTGCCCCTGCTACCACCCAGCCGGTTGCTCCCACACCCGCTGTCGCCTAAGCATTTATCGATCCACAGAATCGCGCTCGTTGCGAGTGAAATCGTTGCGATTTGCGGCGTATAGTTGGCTCTGCGCAACTTCTTTTCTTTAATTTTTGCATGTACACGATCGTTTCTTCGGCCTCGGCATCATTCGGCAAACTTCACGCATTCACGAGTTACTATCATCGAGCAAGACAAAAGTTTTCACGAGTCCTACGCTGATACCCACGAACGTTCATCCCTTACTTCAGAACCATCGCATACCATTAGTACGAACAGACGACGGCTTGGTGAACTTGGAACGGTGATTCTACTTCTTTGCATGTACTCCCGGACTGGCTGCGCCTTCGGCGATGAGACGGCTTGATGGGTTTACTTGGATAGACTAGGTCTCTGTGGCCTGGAAGGCGGCTGTGTGTGGTGGTTGGTAGTGGAAGGTTGAGGAGGGATTGGGGTGGTACGGGGAGGAGGAGTGAAGGAGATGTGTGTGTTTGTCGAAGCTGAGTCGGCATACCTGCCTTGTTTTCTATGTTCACCATTCCCCAGTTCTTGTATATGGTGGATGTATATCGTACAATCTACCATTGATCTGCATTGTTCTTTCTCCATCTCATGTTGGCTGTGATATGGCAGGGCTCAATCCACACAGATTAGGCTGCCTGTGTTTACAGGAAGTATCATTGCAGCTTTACAAACATCTCTGCGCCTGACTTCAAATTTGCGGTCCTGTGCGGCGTTGTTTCTCTGCTTCTCTCAGTTTTTTATACTTTTTCTCGGCCATGGTCGTGGGTGTTCCTTCCTTCCCAAATACCCTCACGTGTTTTCGCGCCTTAGCGCACCATCCCGTCGGTCCTTAAGCTTTTACCAAAGTTGCCCTGTCTCCCTCCTTCGCGTCTCTCTCGTCTGGTGCCTTATTTTCTCAGTAGTCATTTCATTCACTCGTTTTACACCCGTTCATTCAAATACCCAGCAACTTTCGTCACATATCACCCAGTATGCCTTCGTCAGTCGCCAGTGACGAGTCCGGCAATGACGTGGGTAAAACATTAACGACCTGAAAGCTCATTTCACTGACGTCGGCCTACAGGATAGCTTTATTGTCGATATCGACGCCATCCAGGCACACGGCATTGGTGCAGTCGACATCGCGAAGCTCAAAGCCAATGGCTACTACACCATCGCTTCAGTGCACGCAGCTACTCGTCGCAATCTTCTCAAGATTAAGGGTTTCAGCGAGATCAAGGTCGACAAGGTCAAAGATGCACTTGCAAAGTGCCAGGTGAGTCAGTTTGTGGCATGTTGTATCTATGAGCATTACTGACAAGAACCGCAGCCGTCGGGAGGTGGCTTCCAGACCGCACATGAGCTTGGTCAACAGCGGAAACGTGTCGTCAAGATTTCGACAGGCAGTAAGCAGCTCGATACTATCCTCGGCGGGTGAGTCGGTCTTTGTCAGATTCACGTACCTCTTACTGATGTTAGTGTGTAGTGGCTTTCAGACCATGAGCATCAGTGAGGTCTTTGGCGAGTTTCGTTGCGGCAAGACTCAACTATCTCACACCATGTCAGTGATTGCACAGCTTCCGAAAGATATGGGCGGCGCTGAAGGCAAGGTGGCTTATATTGGTATGTGGTGAACTTGGCTAGTTTGGATGGAGGGAGAGTTGATTATTGACGTGTGTTCCAGATACGGAAGGCACTTTTCGACCTGAAAGGATTGCGCAAATAGCGGAGCGCTTTGGTGTCGACCCGGAGACTGGTATGTTGTCCGTTATTACCAAGTGCTTTACTGACAATGGTAGCGCAAGATAACATCACCTACGCCCGCGCTGTCAATTCCGAACATCAGATGGAGCTTTTAAACAAGGTCGCCGAATTTTTTGTTGGCAATGAATACCGTCTCCTCATCATCGACAGCATTATGGCCCTCTTCCGTGTCGACTATACTGGACGTGGCGAACTGAATGAGCGTCAACAGAAACTCAATCAATTTCTTTCGAAGCTGACGCATGTCGCTGAAGGTATTCCAGGACAATTCCTTGAGCCAACGCCACTGACCTGTACGCAGAGTTCAATGTTGCTGTTCTCATGACCAATCAAGTACAGAGTGATCCAGGAGCAAGTGCCCTCTTCGCTGGAGCAGACGGTCGCAAGCCCGTTGGCGGCCACATCCTTGCTCACGCTTCTGCTACACGAATACTGCTTCGTAAAGGGCGAGGTGAGGAGAGAGTTGCGAAGATTCAAGATTCTCCTGGTTCGTCTTACATAAAAAGTGCAAATACCCACAGCTGATTACCACAGACATGCCGGAAAGGGAAGCGACGTACATCATTACGAATGGCGGTATCAACGACCCTGAGAAGGTGTAAGCGTGTGTAATGATTTTGATCTATTAGACATCTCAAGGGTGCCTCCTTATATGAATGGGTTGATATGGATGAACTCTTTTCTGTCTTGCGAATGTTTCGCAATATTGAGTTACGTATACACCGCTAAGCGGCTGCATATCCTTACGCTAGTGCCAGTATTTTGCCAGTACTATCTTACAATCTATGCTATCAAACGACTTCAAGACTTGCACTTTGAAAAGAAAGATCATACCGATGCTTAGATCATGCGATGTATTGATTGGACACATGTAAAGTTTTTGAAACGTTTGCATTGATGAATAATTCGTGATTCGTAGCCGCATACCGCAAGGCGCTATGCATCTGACTATGACTAAACATTTCGACATGTGGTCCGCGACGGACCGAATACCATAAGCAATAGAACCAGATGACGTATAGGGGTGACGGATAGCAATTAGACACTAAATGCGGCACCAGACAATAGAAACCGAGCATTGGTGTGCGAATGTGATGGTGGGTATCAATGGGTGGTGTGGTATAGTAAGGGTTGTAAAGGCTTAGAAGGCACCAGGAACTGTCTTAACAGACGGTTCTGAGAACGAGTGGAGAGCATCATGCTTCTCCTCTTCCGCCTTCTTGGTACTCTCGTGTTCGACCTCGATGGGTTTTGGTTGGAGCCCTGCACTGACGTGTGCAAGTCCTTCACCATCGACTGAAGACAGTGAAGACGTCGAGTCGCCGTGCCTGAGCGAAGGCGTCGAGACTGGGCTGGGCTTCTCCTCTGCACCTCTCTCTGTTGAAGCCTCGGAAGTAGTCGAGTTGCGGTTTCGGCTATTGCGGAAGGGGTTGCGTGGAGGCAACATAGGTGCCACAGGCTTTGCGACCTGGACGATGCGAGCGCGATTGATAACTTGAGGTGCGGCTGCCTGGTGGACCTCGTGGATGACAACGTCTTCTTCCTCCTCCTCGTCATCGGAGTCGAGCTCGATCTCTTCAGATTTCTCCTCCTTGTTTTCCGCCTTTTTTTGTGAGTCCTTCTCCAGAACAGTCTTCTCCTCTGGGCCCTTCTCAAGTTCAACCTTCTCCTCGTCATCCTCGACCTCAGTGGATTTCCGTAGTGGGCTGTTTGGCTTGGGCTGCTCAATGGGCTCGCGTGCAATCTTCTTGAGCGGCGTAGCTTCTTGAACAGTCGTTTCGGGTATATCTGCTAATGGAGGGGAGGGAGTACGCGCAGCATGTGGCCTCGGCGGTGTTCGTGGAGGCAATTGAGGGGGCGTCCTACTCGTCGTTGTGATAGGCGTAGAAGGTTCCGGATCGGTTTGTGTGCTGGAGTCGGCATAGTTGGTTTGTGTGCTTGAGTCGGCGTAGTTGCTTGGAGGTCTCGATCCGCTCAAGATACCGCTTAAAGTGCTAGTGCGCCAACTTGACCGTCTACTCGGTGCCAGGCTCGCTGCTATGCTCGACCTGTCTGTGCTTTTCCTGAACGTGGAGAAGATGGGGCTTGTAGGGCTGGGCCTGAATTCAAATTGGTCACTCGTTGGAAGGTTGTGTGTGCCAGCTTCACGGATCTCCAAGCCAGCTGATTGCAATGCCAGCAGACCAAAAGGATCGGGGTCATCCTCGGCAGGTATACCAAAGGCCTTATCTTCGGGTGCTGCTGGTGCTGTGACCTCAAAGTCGGCCGGAGGAGCTTCATCTGGAATGAGGGATTCGTCGATGTCCGTATCGCCTTGCGCAGATTTGAGTGTCTCCATCAGCCTCTTCAGCTCGTACGGAGGATGGCGTACTTTGCCTGCTAGAATGTCTTTGACACCAATGCGCTCGCCGTAGAAGCGCTCATTCTCGTCCGTGCGCTCAATAACAATGGTGCCGTCTAGTTGAAGACCAGCGTAGAAGCCTCGCGATTTTATGTATGTGAACAAAGGCGACTGGCGCTTGTGGACTTCTGTATCGATGATGCCTCCAACGCCGGCTGGCCCGGCAACTGCGCTGATTTCTCCTCCCAGGGTGCAGCGCACGGATTGGAAAGCTTCCAAGGCTTTCTGGGAATTTATGACGATGACGCAATCGTATATGTCCACACCAACGAGAAAACCCACGCCAACCGTGTGCATCATGATGCCAGAGGGCGGCGACCATGTTCCATCTTCTTTGCGCCCAACAAGAATACCAGCTCCACCGCTGCCAGAGACCCATAGACCGGTGCGCATCGTTGTGAAGATGCAGAGGCCTCTCGCATTCTTGATTACTTCCGAGGGAATTTTCTTGAGCACTCTCTGCTTCCCTTTGGGAACATTGGCTGAGACTGGCCGGTCTTCTTCTTGATAGAAGCCATCCTCTATTATGCTGTCAACACCATCCATGAGCTTCATATGCGGCCTGGAGGTACTCACTGCAGAAGCTCTTCAGTATTCGCGCAGCCTTGTCAGACTCGATATCGAGTGTTGTCGGCCAAAAGGCTTCAGAGCCAACCTTGTTAGACAAGCGGTTGACAGGCGCACCGAGCTTGTCTACCCAGTTGTAGACCTTGTCGAAGCCAGCCTTGCTGCTAGTCTTCGTTTTCCCCCACATGACCGAGTTTACCAGAGGCGAATGTTTCGCGGTAGTGCAGTATCTCAGCAGGTAGCCGGGCGGGGATTAAACATTACAACATCAGGCATTGACATGCAAGAGTAGCACAGTGGGGAGTACAAATAGTAAGACAAGGTGCGGAGATGCAGAGGCAGCAGACCTGAGCAGGTCTGACGGCGGGAGGGCCGTTTTTGACAGAGTACTGGAGGTAGTCACGTCACGCTGCTGTCGGATGCGCGGAGTGGCTGACTAGTAGACAACACTTGGGCAGGCTGGCAGGGCTGGTGACCTTTGATTAGCGAAATGCCGAGTGCTACCCGGGTACCTTAATATATACAAATGATTAAGCCCACCCCTGCTGGGGAAACCCTTCTTGTAGGTACAAAGCTCATCAAGATGCTCAATTTCCGCTTTCTGCAGGCTCTGGGCTGTGATCAATCGAGGGGAAAGTGGAGGCAGTGTAAGATGATTCGACAGCATTGCGCGGCCAGCCTCCAAGGGTGTCGCAGAAGAAAACTTAGAAAACACCGGACGCAGCGCTGGAAGCCGCACGTGTCGCCAAGGTCTTAAAGTACCCACATGCGTACCTGTGGATCATTGCGAGTGAAGGCGGCGGAAAGTATCTCCAGGCGCCGATAATGTTTGCAAGCCTCGCGTGGAGCTAATGCCAAGCAACTTGCGGCGCGTCACTGTAGCTAGCTATTGCGAAGTTTACGTCCGGCGTGACAAAGAAATAAATCAGCACAACTTACACTCAACCGCAACTTTGGTCACTGGAGGTGCAGATGAATTGCGCCAAGTAATTCTGAAAAGGAAGCACGTGGAGATCGCGACTGCCATTGTTGTTTTTGGTGTATTGAGAGCTCGAACGCACACATACAGCAGCCATGTTCCGTGTACCCTCATCCACACCACCTTCCACACCTGGTCGCTCGGCTCGATTTGACGGGCCTACAACGACGCCTGCAGGACCGCCGCCTGATGAGTCTTATCGTGGTTACGACCCTAGGTCTACCCCGGCGGGACCACCACCAGCCATGAACAGCTTATTTGGAGAGTCGCAACCGAATTTTGCACGTCCTGGCAACTACAACTTTGACAATCCCTATTATGGTAGCTTCCCAGAGAGCTCTCCGCCGAGACACGGCCTATTTGAAGGAACTGGCTCAGGATCTATAGGTACTACAACATTTGGCAGGCCTGGCTCAGGCCAGCGCAGCCGCCCCAACAGTCGCCCAGCTAGCGGAGCGTTTGGCAACAGCTTTCGCGTACCCAGTAGTCCCCCGCGACATCTGAACAAGGACGGAGAAGAGGAGGATGAAGACATGGACGAGGACGAGGAGGATGAAGAGGATGAAGAAGAAGAAGACGAAATGGATGAAGATGAGGGGGACGATTACTACGAAGAAGAGCAACTCTCTGCACAGCGCCGTACGAAGGTTAACAGCCGTCTGTCGCAATCAGTCGTGTCACGGACGAGCGCCAACGATCTAGAGCCAGGGCCTACGCTGGTGCGAGCAGGCGCAAAGCAGGCACAGTTTGATCTCGTAGGACTGGCGAAGGGCCTCACACCGAATGTTGAGCACATAACTCTGCAAGAGCCGGACAACGTGATATTGGAGACCGAGCGAGTATTGGAGAAGGTGAATGAGTCGCTGAACTCGGATATGCCTGGGCCAAGAGCAGACGTACTTGGAGATGCCGCGCGAGCACTAGTGGCGCTATGGCAAACTGCAGCCAAGACCAACTCGAAGGTAGGCTTGTCATCGAGTCGCTCTGGGGGTTCCGTGGGTCTATCGAACGCCAGCCGCCTGGCGGGTCTTCTTCTAAACATCCATCACCCTCCACCCGTGGGACACAATCAGCGAACATCCGCCCTGTCACTTGTTCCAAGAGACGAGTCACGGCAATACACACCGGTACCCAAACTCCTGCTTGACTGGCTGAATCACACATATTCTGGCGTATCTGAGGTTGAGCTGGTACTCAAGGAGACACGCGGATACTCGAGACATCACTCGTTCTGGGAGGCTGTCCAGGCTTCTGCGGTTCGTGGCAACTTCGGTCAGACTCTGCAGCTATTGCAGGGCGCCAAGTTGGAGGTGGCAGAGACAGCACAAAATGATGGTCTGGGTGACCACGGGTACACAGGGTCGCATCTGAGATACGCGAACGAAGCAGTTCGTTCAGCGATTGATCTTATACGGGAATGTCCGTCTGTTGTATCAGACGACTGGGATGTCAAAGGTCAGGATTGGAGTATCTTCCGTTCGCGTGTACACCAGGTGTACAACGACCTTCAGGAGTTCGCAGAAGGAGATAGCGTAAGCCGACATGCAATATCACAGCCTTTCCAGGCACCACACTTCGGTATTACTCAGTCCCAGGCAAGCTTCCGATTAAGTGTTTCGAGCCGGAAAGCGGAGAGCAGAGTACCTTGGTCTGTCTACGAGGAGCTTCGCAGGCTCTACCAGCTTCTGCTCGGTAATGAAGAGGAGATACTCGCAATTTCAGCAGACTGGATCGAAGCTGCTCTAGGCTTGACAATCTGGTGGAACGGCGAGGAGGATGATATGGTACAGGGTGGCCTTGCTGCCAGTCGCCGGTCCCTGATGCGGTCCCAGCGTGTTCGCCCAGTTGATGTAACGCCAGTAAGCGCATATTCCCAGCGCTTGTCATCCGCTTTCGCTGCTGTGGTCGAAAACAGCGATGAAGAGTTCAGTGTTAATGTCACAGACCGCTTCGAAGTTGGACTTGCATGCGTCTTGGACGACAACATCGAGGGTGTCCTGCAAATTCTTCGTGGATGGTCACTTGTGGCTGCCTCTGCGATCGCCGAGATTGCCAGCACAGGAGGGTGGTACAAGTCAGCAGGTGGTCTGCTAGGCGGATTCGATCAGAGCGATTTGATGGTCTTGAGCTACAACGAACAGAATCGTACCGGAGTTACAAAAGATGATCTGCAGATCGCTTACTCTAATGCTTTGTCAACAAAGGGCAGGATCACAAGCCAAGATAGCCAAACATCGAAAGAGGGCTGGGAGCTTGCTGTGCAAGTTCTGTCAAGGCTGGACGACAGCATTACAGCGAGTCAACGTATTGAAGACATCATCAACGGCCTCCCGTTGGACTCAGCCGAGCAAGTGGACAAAATCACTCAGCTATGTTACAACATGAACCTTAGCTCTCAGGCCATCAGCGTTGCATTGGTGTGTCTCTCCCCACTCCTCCCACATGGCCATTCAAAGCTAACATTCGCAGAAATACGCCGACCATCTTCGTGCAAATACCCAGAATTACGGCGACACCCTCCTCTACTATGCACGCGCACACAGCGCCTCCAAGATCCAGGAGGTCCTCCGAGTTCTCGTCGCCCACTGTCTCATCAAGTCGATTGCCTACCCACCTCTTGCCGACCTCGACTCCTCCCTCAACTCACTCATTACTTCACCCAAACAGACCCTCACCAAACTATCAGACCAGGACACAGAAGCAGCCTCAATCCTGTCGAATCACCTGAGCGGGTACGCCACGATCCGCAGGTTCTACGACTTGCGCGACGAAGAGGTCTTACTCAAAGCTGGAGAGAAACCAAGTCACGGGCCCATGGCACGAAAGCGCGCCGCAGCAAACGCCTTGACAGTTATCATTTCTTCGGCCGCAAGCTCAATCCAAGGCGGCCTATACGACGCTGAGATAGAAACCGTGGTCCAAGTCGATGTTTTGCTTCCGCTCTTAGGTGAAGCGTTGGTTTTCATTAACCAGCCCAAGCGCACGCTCACCCTGAGACATATTTACGACCTACTCGCTGCCATCGAGGACTTTGAAGCAATCGGCGCCCTAATTCACAATCAATGTGAAGAAGTACTGCAAACTACGCTCGCTGCAGCATATGGTGACTCAAAAGTCCCCGCGCCGCAGAGTTTACTGCAGAGCTCTATGACTGGGTTGACGGGAAGCACTTACAGTCTCATCGGCAGTCAGGAATTTTCAGCAGATGGCCAAAGTACAGAGGGTAGTACCGTACTAGTGAAGGGTGGAAAAGTGGACGATGGCAAAAGAGGCTGGGATTGGCGCAGGGGGTTTCCGAGAGGTGCAAAAGGGAGTGACTTGTTGAGAGTGTTGCGTTTGGGACTTAGTAAGGAGTCGGCGAGAGCTTTTGCTGAAGGTGAAGTCGCCACGTGATTTGAGTGTATACGAATGTAGAACACAGGTGATGTCGTAATAGCTGTAAGACTGCATCCGCAGATAGAGAGCAAGGGTTCGCATTAATGCATCAATTGTTGTGCTTTCAGTGCACCAGCTATAAATCGGGTCGATGAGTGGACCCGCGTGGCAAGAAATCAAAAGCTAGCAACATAACGATCGCTATTTGACCTTTGTTCTTACTGCTATTTTGTCAACTATATTAAAATACTAACTCACTAATTTACTTTATGTTGAAGTTGAAAAGACCTCATGGTTTGAGACTCAATCATGTGATCATATATCTTGGTAATCGAACTCCTTCGTTCGAGCCCTGGTGTGGTAGGTGTTTAACTACTTATTTTGCTTCTGACATGCAGCACCGCCATCTTTCCAACCAGGCACATATATGGAGTTTCCCCTTTTTTTGAAACACATTGCGCATTAGAGCATGTTCGTCTTTTTGTTTTGCGGCCGGTATGCAATATGCCTGGCCGGTGCCTCTCCAATTATCGCATTGCAAACTCTTGAAATATCCGTAGCTATGTTATCTTCCCAAAACTAGGGGCGCCTAAGTGCAGTTCAAAAGGAACACATGAGGAAATGGAACGTCATCGATGTGGTTGGATAAATTATTTGAGAGTAGCAGCCAGTACGTAATCCTGGGATAGCTTATCTGGGCCTATGAACCATCCAACGGGTTTATGTAACCTGAATTATCCCAGGCTGATCAGGTTGAGACAACCCGTTCGAATCGGCTTGATTAAAGCTATGTAGAGGGCATACTCACCCGTCAGATTTATCGAGTAGTTCCACCCCATTTGAACGGGTTGCTTTCACGTGACCATTTGAGATATTTTCTGAACCTTCCTTGGCTAAGTGCTGTGCCATGAGTCTCCTCCACATCACCGATGACCATCCATCAGCATGCGTGATGGTACTGAATACTTCTCACACGGGCGAAATTTAACTAAGTCGCCTGAATTTTTACTTGAATCAAGCATTGTGTTGATACTCATGGCGTGAGAGAGGAAGAGTGAATTGCCAAGAGTACGAGGTACTTCAACAACATCATAATTTAATATCATCTTGGTCTTACCTTGTCCCGATAGTTCCGAAGAATCAGCAGATCTTCGGTCTTATCGAGTGGGTTGATCTAACCCGTTTGTGGTTTATAGGGAAGGCTGTGCTCTATTGATTCCTCTCCATCTTGCAAATGTTGGCTGGACTATCCAGTGCTCTGAAGAAAGGAACCAAAATAGGAGAAAAATACGTATCAGAGGCAGGTGCAAGTCTTTGAGATGAAGAAAAAAACCATTGGACCAGCAATTTTGGCAACCTGATCCATGTATCCATGTCTTTATAAAGCCTGCCCCCCTTGCACCTGCCACGTGGGAGACGGACGTTACTTTTTTCATGTTTCCAGGGCTGCTTTGAGCTTCTATTATGACTTGCACAGCTCGTGATTAAGTATTCCACGGCGGTCGTACTAGGCCCCACTTGAGGCAAGGTATGATATTTATTCCACCACGACTGTGTGTAGGTGACCCGTGAGTGGGTTCTTGGAGAGAAACACTGAGCAGAGTGATCACCTGAAAGCAACGGTTCAGCCTGAGTATTGAGATGATCCATGCATACAACGCTTGAAAGGAAGGCTGCTGGGCAACAGAGTGCGTTGTGGTGCATGCCCGACGCTAGAAAGACCATGATGCGCTACGCTGTTGCCTGTACTGCAACTCGTCACAAGCGAGGAAACTTGCCGAGTAGCAAAGGACGGGCCCGGTGTGTTGATTCGATCAGTTGTCTCACACGGCCTGTGCGGATATGGGTGCAGGACCCTGAGGAGGGTGAAGGTTCTGCACTGCCAAATTGAATTCACTGATCAGTGACAGGCTCCATGGTAATGCGTGTCATGCAGACTAGTTGCAGTGAGATTTTTTTTAAACTCTTGCTGAGGATCTACCGAATCACGGCAACTTCAGTCTATTGAAGCCTGAAGGAAGTGAGGCGGAAAATCTTGCGTCAGTGTAGCGGCCCTGGGCAAGATTTCGTGAATGCCCTTCTGTAACAGGCGCTGCAGATTGTAATTAAAAAGCCGCTTCCATGTGGATTCCCTCAAATCTGGGCTCAGCAATTTCGTCTCCCTTATGTGGCAAGATTGTGGCAAGACTGTGGCTCTTACTCGCGTGGTGTGAACCCTTGAGAGCAAGTTGGTACTCGGCAAGTGGGGCCTCTGTGTTGATCGCCGGGTACCTGCATATTGATATTGGGAGAAGGGGTGATTCAAGAAAACTTTTGCCACCCTCCCGTAAAGAAAGCCACGGGACGGATTGTTGCAACAGGGTCCTGTACGAATTCGCGAGACGAGAAAGTTACGCGATGGTGTGTACCATGACACTTGTAGCAAGAACCGCCTCAAACAAAGATAGTCAGTACTGAAGGGAGCCTCCGGACACTTCGTATTGGAACTTGGTTACAATAATTGCTCAATTGCTCGGTTCGCTGTTGAGCAGCTCGTTCTTGATATTAATTCTCAACGAACACTTGCTGAATACAGACGTGAGTACGTGGGTAGGCGGAAAGTGGGGCCGCAATCAAGTGATCGTCGAAATCCTCCAACTACACGTAATGTCCACAAAGCACACGCAGTTTCCGATTATCCCCGTCGCTGGCGTGTTGCAAGTGTGTTGTGAGGTAAGTTGCGTAAAGCTGTGTTTGAGGGTGCAGGTTGCATGGCAACTGTGCCGGTTGGAATTTCACATTAGAGATTCAGACAGAAACCCCTACCCCACAGGACGTATGTAACAAATACCATGAAACAGCTCTGCAATCGCAAAAATAATGAGCCAAGCCCGGGTGGCTGCTGTGGAGGGCGCTTGGGAACGTTGATTAACTCTACACAGTGGATTCACAAGCTCTTCACGCCAAGTATTCCGCCGATTCTATGTTTGGCATAATGCAGATACCGAAGAAAACTCTTCGTGCCTGTCGTTCGTGCAAAACGTGCGCGATAGCCTTTATATACAAATCCCAGTGAGGTTTGGCAGTCGTGTTGTTGTTCACCGCTCGACCCATGTCTTTGTTTGTTTTGACAGATGAGCGGTGGAAGTAGCGTCCAAAGTGGATGCAAACGTCTCGACAACCGTTCAGTTGTTGTTCACCGCTGATCCCACTGTTTGTTTTGATGAACGAGCGGTGTTGACATGTTCGTGACTCATGGACAACGTGCTTTGGCGAGCACCAAGTGGGTTCGACACAAGGGTGGAGAACCGTTGGTTTGGTTAAGGCCCACCTTCTTGGTGTTTTTTTGCCGCTGTGCGCTGGCAGAGGATTCTCGAGATCGAGGCTGCTTCTCGGCATGAGTGGTCCGGATTGACGGCTTACAGTTCCTGTGATTCGAAAGAGACTTCCACTTGTGCGTTGTGAGGATACACCGTCTGCTTTACCGCTGTAAAGCCTCCAAACTGGTATCAACCCCAGCTGAATTGAGGTCTTTCGCCGTGGTTGGCTATACGAATTCGTGCCGTCCAAGCCCATCCATCGTGCTGCTGGAAATATCACCTGCGACGGTGAGGATCCCTGGTGTGATGAAGCATGATGCTGTCTCCCCAAAATCGCCGATCCTGAGTCGTTCTATGTGTCTACTCCACGTGTGCCCCATGGATGATGGTGCTTGTCGCATTCTCAATTTCGTATTGTACTTGACTGTTTACCAGGAAGGGCGAAATTATTTCGCTCGTATACACGTGAATTGTTCCAAAACTCCGGGCCAATTGCCCTGTGCGAAGTATTCCAAGCATGGATCCCACGAACGGATCCCGCCGTATTGCAAACGGTGTCGTGTGATGAGCTAGGGGTAAGGATGCCTTTGGCGAGTCGTGATTTTCACAATTCATTCACTCGGAGATGTGGATACGCAACGGCAATGAGTGGATGAGACTCCGCCGTGTCTGCAGGCTATAGTGGAGTTTGATCGCCGACGATGCCAATGCTGCAGATGGTTGATCAAGGCTGCAAGTGAGTGGATGATGACATGGTGGCTGTTTGCTACATTCTGTACCCGACAGTCGCCTACAGACGCTGTGAAACCTTGACAACCATTAATTCGGGTGCAGGCAGGGGTCGTACGAGTAACGTGATTACGCGTGCGCTTCAAACCTCAACGCACCGAGGCTGTTCAGCATTGCCTCACCAAAACATCGAAAACTGTCTGAGCGTCGCACCGCAACACAGCGAACAGTGACCTTGATCCCCGTTGTGTACTGATCAGCATAGTCCTGTGGCAACACAAGCGATATAAGGGATCCCGACATTATGTTCTCGGAGCCAATGTAATACCGGGGAGTTGGACAGCGGCCGCTATGAGGTTCAACACCATTCGGCCCTTCGCTTTTTCGAGATTCAACCGGTCTCAGAAGGACATAAACGGTTTCCAGACGGCTCGCGGGGGTGTCGTCTTGATTCGTGGATATCTGTGCTGTACGGGCTGTGGCTGTTGCAGAGCGGTGGATTCCCAAAGCTCCGTGACAGTTGGCCTGAGCTCCGACAGGGCCCGTTTCCCCGAGCACGCATAGGTCGCACAGCGCAATGGGATGAGCAGGTCATTTCTCAAGCACACGAATGCCATCGCTTGCACATAATTTCCATCCGGGCACCCTGCACAGGATTGCACGGGACCCAGTGAGTCGCAGAATTTTCATCTTCACCATCTTCATTCGCTTCCGGTCGTTCCCTATGGTTCAGAGGCAGGATATGACATGCATGACGGCCAGTCCTTTATCTGTCTATCCCTGTCTCACAAAGGATGCATAGGCGTACTTGGGCGGCTTAGCTTTGTCCTTTATTCCAACCGTTGGTAACTCAAGATGGTTAGACAGTGTCTCATGTGATATCGCGTTGGCGCGTTTGGGCTCTCAGGCATACTTTGTGCACTCGAGACGCGTCGCTCGCGTCGGCTGGTCTCAACTAATGATTGGTCGGGATTATGCGATTCTCCTACCCTGGCCCCTGTCACCAACGCTGGCACGGCTAGGCATGGCAGGCCCTCCGCTGGTCTTTGCAGTGGCCTCTGCTGGGCCTCCGCCCGAGAAGTCGTGTATATATGAGAACCTGCACTCGCCCATAAATTGCCTGCTATCACCTGTTCCCATACTAACCAACAGTCGTTGCCAGAGGCTTTCATCTGGGGTTGTTTGCGTGGACATTTCCCCAATCCTGTTGCCTATACTATATCGCTTATAAATACTCGAAGACCACCCATTCCGAGTATCCTGGCATCGAACATCACGATCAACACATCTACGACCATCACAACGCACACACATCCACCATGTTTGGATCAAGGTCGAGAAAGGAGAGTGTGTCCACTGGCCGCTCGAGGAAGGAGAGCGTCTCAAAGCACAGGACGAGCACCTCAAAACACACAAAGCAGCCTTCTTTCAGTCAGTCGTCGAGGAAGGTAGAGAAACTTGTCCAGCAGGCTCGACCTGTTTCTGCATCTCCTTCATCCAACGCAACATCGCCATCGTTAGGAAGGTAAGCATCTGCATCTACCGCCAAGGACTGAACAACCACTGACGCTTCATCAGCACCATCATCACAGTATGCGTCGGAGCGGAACAGCGTCTGTTCGCTGCACACGAAGATGTTCTGTCTCACTCTCCCTACTTGCAGGCTGCATGCAGTGGCCAGTTCTATCAGTCTGCCAACAAGCGCATTGATCTTCCTGATGAGGAGCCAGAAGTCTTCTCCTCAATTCTGGAGTATCTCTACAAGGGCGATTACTACCCTCGTCTTGAGTTCAACAAGAAGCGTAACAGCTGGCACCTCGAGGATGGCGGCAACGAAAACGGTGCCAGCGAGGCAGTGATCTACTCACCTGCGGGACCCATCCTGAAGGATACAGTGATCTACTGCCAAGCCGAGAAGTACGGGCTCCAAGAGCTGAAGAAGCTGGCTCTCCGCAAACAGGGTCTGCAATCTGGCATCCAGTGCTCGACCATCTTGACTTCTGCTCGCTACGCTTATGCCAACACACCTGACAATGACTCTAAGCTTCGTGCGCACTACCTTGCACTCATCATTCGTGCCCGCAATACCTTCAAGCGAAGCGGCACCATGCAAAACGAAATGGAAAATGGCGGTAAGCTGTTCTTCGACTTATTCGTTGCCATGGTAAATCACATGGATGACCTTGGTCTATCCGCCAAGCCATCACGCTAGGCTGCCACTACCCGCCCCTATTCGGAACTTCTCGGGCCACCCAACCTCTTTACCTCTCATCTCCGGTCTGCTTCATCTTCTCGGCGTTGGAATTTCAACTCCTTTATTTCGGCTTCCCGTCATCGCCGACATGACTCGTCATGGCACGTGCGCCACACTTCTCACCATCGTTACGGCTCTGACTCATGTTCTCTTCCGGCTTGGCTGGTTTGTCCTTCTTGGTTACTTCATCTCGCATCTCGTCTACACACCTACTAATGATCCGTGTCACGACACGTATACCCACGGCGAACGCATTGATCATCGTCCCAGTACAATTATCCTTCTTGTATACTACACTTGTCATTGTCAGCCTCGCGGCTGCACCCTGTCTGGTTTTGGTTCTGCTTTTCATTTTGGTTTACTGCACGGCGTTCTGGCTCGAAGATACCATTCTGGCACTCGTTCGGCCTTCCTCTTGTACCTTTAGACTTTTTCGTTTTGTCTTTTGTCTATTTCGCGCTATCATCATACCCTTGGTCACAGATTGCTATGGTCGACAGACCAACCTTGTGCAACACCATAGTTGCCTGAATCGAAACACGCGCCCATGGCGCGGCAGCTTTCGAGCTGTCGTCTTCTCTTCATTGCGTTGTTTCAAGCATTGTTTCTTGTTGTACCAGACTGGACTTGTTTCCCTGCAGTAGGCTGGTTCCAAATTGTAGCACCTGGGTTACCATGTTTGTCGGTTGGGTCTATTGACCCCCTTTGATGATAGTATCTATTACCTTGATGAATCAAAATTGTGAGCAGAGCATTTAATCGAATTATCTTGTCTTCATGCTGCCATTTACTGTGACTTTGCTTGGCTGTCTATCTTGACTTAATGGTGAGTGCCCAGCCATTCTTACACTACGCATGTCAAACCTCCACACATAATGTCACAATGCACTGCCTCATAGGACCGTGTGCGTTACAGAATTGACAAGGCATGTGTTGTTGCTCTGTTCCGCCTCGTAGTCACTGTACAAAACACAGCACCATCCAAGAGTAGTAACGATGCTCTGCTTGGCTGATCTCATTGAGCGGAGAGCCGACACATACCCAATCCCACCACAATCAGGCAACAAATATACGGCAATAGTGGAACGGCGGAAACAATGGCCAGGTTACTCTGGAAGTATCTGCAGATCCACAGCGTCACTCTTGGAACTCTCACTCATCCGTTTTGTACTCTTTGCCACTGTCATCAGTATCAATATCAACATGATCGAGCATTCACCACCATACTTAGTTCAAGTCATAACTGCTAAAAGAGCTGGGGGGGAAAACGCCCGAGAAGTATCGCAAACACCACGTCATACAAACAAAGAAGGACAAAAAAAATAGGTAGTAACATTGTTATCAAAGTCTTTGCTGTGGTCCAAAAAACTGCAAACGTAGCAGTGAATGGCTTGCAGTACTCTTGCACTCTCAAAGTGAGCCAGAGTTGTTGGCTAGCAAGTTTTGGTATCCACTCGTCAAGCAGAGCTAAATTTGCTACCTTGTTGGGTACGTTACGATCCCTCTGCTCGATCAGAAGGCAACTGCTGAATGTAATGCAACCCGACTACCAAATTGGCTCAAGTGGCACCTCGATCACTACTGCAAGCCTGCATGCAAGAGACTACTAACGCAGATCGACTGCATAGCAGCGCAATGCGAGCAGTCGTCAGGATGTGTGCATAGAGAGCGTACCAAAGTCGAAAAGGACTGGAGCCGCCTCTATATGCAGCTCTCGCCTGAGCCAGCAATGCATAGAGACATTTACAGTCAAAGGTAAATTGAAAAGCTACCGTAAGAGTTGAGAGTAGCTCCACAAGGCTTGCACAAAGCACAAAACTCAGCAAGGAAGGATCGTAAGCGTCAGGATGGTCCATGGTGCAGAGACGGGTTGTAAGTCGCACCGCATCGCGCTCAATGAGGCCCAAATCGGCATCGTAAGGGGGCACGCGATAATGGCGCGAAGTCAGCTGACGGAAATTGGAGGATTCTTAGCTGGTAAGACGGCAAAATACAGCACTATTAGCTCTAGAGCTGGGCGCGTAGTTGCTGGTGGCCAATCTTCGCAAATAAAGAAACTAGCATGGACCACCTCAACCTGCACAATGCCCTGCCTTTTACCAAGGGTAAGAGATGCGGCAGCGCAGTAGCTTCACATCGCACATATGCAAGGAGAAAGGAACGGACAGCAAGCCACTCATCGTGTCCGGACGTATCTAGAAACACTAAAATAGGGTGGAGTCTTGGAATTAATCAACAAAGCGCGCACAAAGTTTGTGAGGGGATACAAGGTATTGACGCGATGTCACCTGATAGGGCGAACCCGTGTTCCGCGTTCTGGGCTTCTTAACCTAAACCCCCGCCAATGTCCAAGCCCCGCTGACCAGCAGGCAATAGCACCATCTGGGCACGACTCCGACCCGGATACTCAGGCGAGTGTCACAGAGAACGGCAGGCTGTCATGGGGGCTGCAGTGCGCAAAGAAAAGTAATGTGAGAACCCAGTACAATGCAGGGCGTTATTGGGATGTGAGGTGAAAATTTGGTTCGCATATATTTGCTATTTCCGGGTCTTGATTCTATGCCGTGGTCATTGACGTTCTGAGCTTGCAGGGGGTGCACAGAATTACAGGGTACTTATCCGATACCTACACAAAGGGAGCGATATGTTGATCTTCCATGTGAGTAAGGCATCTACCGGTCAGCTTGCTATGTCGACCTTTGTTATGAGAGGGGTTTGTAATGGATTTCAGATAGGTCTAGGACTCATACCCCGGTGCCAGGAAAGGCGCCCTTCTTGTTCAATACCACCATGCCGTGCTCACGGGAGATGTACCCTTTCATCAGGCCCTACGATAGCGTCAGCGCAAAGCGGTTGCAAAGGTCGGGAAAGTGCACACCTTGTAGATCTGGTTCGCCAATAGACACTCGACTTCATCATCTTCCACTGCTTGTCCACCCATCCTCAGCGCTGTTGCAAAATTCACAAGCGGTATCCTGGACTTCCTTATCCTATCTTTCTCTGTCTGCCCTTCTTTGAGATCGTCATAGCCTCCAGCCAAGTAGACTTTCCTCAACAGGTTTCGAAGCGCGATGTCTCGGCTTCGCTCGAGAGTAAGGAATATGCGCCGCTTCACAAATTCGGGCTCACCCTTGGCTAGAGCTTTGTCGAAGCCCGTGAGATCGCCTCTCTTGATACAGGTGATAAGTGGTCCAAATATGCGTTCAAGTCGAGGTGATTCTGCGAGGAGAGGAGCTTTTGGTACGAGGTGTTGTGTGATTAGATGGCAAGGGATTAGGTAGGTAAGAATCAACCTGCAACATTCAGTCGTCCGTACTGTTAGCTAGCCGAATAATACGTACGATTTGTTTTTCTCAGCGCCTGAATAGCAAGCCTCCCAAGCTTCTTGCAAGTTCGCCTCTGCCTATTGTATATCAGTGGCATGTTAAGCTCATTTTTGTGCTTCCTGACCTTTGTGTAATCCTCCTGCAAAAAGGCAATGACCCCAGTGTAGTAGCGATATGTGACTCTGTGTGCTTTTGGGTATAGTTCGAACGGAGGGAGATCGGACTGGGCTTCGATCGAGCGGACAACATTCTTCGACAGGCTAATAGCTTTTAGCTAATTATGGATGTTAGCAAATGAACATCACTGTATGTAGTGGAACGGATACCTTGAAGTAAGTCTTGAATTGGAGGTTCGCTACACAATAGACGCCCCATTTGCGGGACTCTGAAAGATCTGGATTTCTGATACTGTGTCAGAACCAAGAACAAGGCATAGAATGGGGCAATGGCACACCTGTCACCCAAACAAAGAGCAAATATCCTGTTGAACACACGAGCAGCCTCCTCCAGCTTCTGATTCTGTGCAACTGTGCTCACAATATCGTCTGAGAAGCTGTTGTTGACAGTCGTAGGCTTCGAATTGGCCAACTGATCATCTGCTTTGATGGCTATCCTGCGTAGATGGTTTGCAGTGAAGTATAAAGTAAATATGGCCCACGCCGGCAGTGCTCCAACAGATATGTGTTTGATGAAGTTGCCGGTCAGATCTTTCCAGGCATCATACACAGCAACGTATTGGCGCTCTGCGAGCCTGCCTTGGTTTGATGCCTCGTCTGCCTTGATAATCTCTTTTACAGCGCGCCAGTAGCTCACAATAATGTCGACCCACGCACTACTCTCCTTCTGCGTCATGCGTGTGGTCTTGTTGTGCTTGAGCACATAGCGGACATCGCCTTCGATCTGAACGTCGTTCGATGCGCGGAAAAAATCATATAGGCGGCCGGGATCTTGAGCAGGTGGGACAGGACTGAAGAAGTTCGCGACAGGCTGGGCCAGCGCAGTGGCATGAGCCTCTTGAAACGGTGCGAGTGCAACTTGCATAGCTACTATTGTCTGTGGTGTTGACGGCAGTTGGTGTCAGAATCTTCTTGCCAGAGTCGTAAAGCGTCCAGATATATGCGCTACGTCATTGAATGCTGTGAAGATGCGTGCATTGCTTGTTCTTACAGTGCAATGATTGATAGTCTACTTTGAAGATCGGTGTTTGGATGCAAGCAGACCGACGCTGCATCGCACTTACCCGCCAAGCTCATGGCACTAGTGCTCGCCTAATTTGGGAAGGTGGCTCGCTTGTCCGCACACAGTCTTGAGACTCACTTGGACAAGAACACCACGACAACTTCCACGGGTACTAACGTCGCAGCACATTCGAAGTGAGTTATTCCTATAGTTACTTCTAAGATTGCACGTACTGACTTTATTCAGATGGGTAAGCAAAATCTTCTCTTATACACACGCGACCGTCCAGCAATTGCAGCCAAAGGAAATTTCAGTTGAGCCATGCGCAAACGAGCCGAACAACCATACATAGCCTGACGTTCACACCGACATTGCGGGAGCTCTTGGAAATAATTTTATGGTGAATTGAAAATGGATTGAGGATTGGAGCATGTTTGGGAGTGAATATCGAGGATGGAGGATCATAGGCAGACGGTTTCGATGATGCACCAATTCTCGATCGGCTCAACCGACCTGACACGCTGGTTGACGACTCTACGACCTCGAACTGTCTGCGCAATCCGGCTGCAATTGCCGGGTCGTCTTGACTATCATGATCGTCTTGCTGAATGCATTGCTAACTCTTACCAGCTCGCTTCCAGGAATACCAGGTCATCGGCCGCCACCTCCCCAGCGAGGCCAACCCCACCCCTAAGATCTACCGCATGCGTATCTTTGCGCCCAACGATGTTGTCGCCAAGTCGCGGTTCTGGTACTTCCTCGGCAAGCTCCGCAAGATCAAGAAGGCGAACGGTGAGATCATCTCGCTGAACCAGGTGCGTAGCAGATACAACGTTGAGCAAAAGGCATAGGAAGCTGATAGCGTCAGATCACCGAGAAGCGCCCCCAAAAGGTCAAGAACTTCGGCATCTGGATCCGTTACGACTCGCGCTCCGGTACCCACAACATGTACAAGGAGTACCGTGAGATGTCTCGCGTCGCTGCCGTTGATGCTCTGTACCAGGATATGGCCGCCCGTCACCGATCCCGCTTCAGGTCGGTTCAGGTATGATTTGACATCTGAGCATTTCTTGATACTCGTCTAACATGCTTGCAGATCCTCAAGGTTGTTGAGCTTGAGAAGACCGAAGATGTCCGCCGCCCATACATCAAGCAGCTCCTTGTCAAGGGTCTCAAGTTCCCTCTGCCCCACCGTATCAACAAGAAGGCTGGCAAGAAGGTCTTCGCTTCCAAGCGTCCTTCCACTTTCTTCTAAGCGTGTTTCTCTTTCCGGAGTGCGGTCTGGCTGGGCAGGGACGATATGGGTTTCCCTCGGTTATGCATGCTTCGCAAAAGAAGCACACTAGGAACGAATGAAAATCCCTGATACCTCCATCCGATCTATCGAGTCGTGTGATGTCAGCCAGGGTGTTGGATTGCAACTTTGGCGTCAGGGACATGGACTCAAGCATCACATGTAATCAGGGGACAATGAAGTTATGCAATCACGATACGCCTTGATACCATTTCTTTAGCTTCCTACTCACTTAAATCTTAGGCTTCCCCGTTGGGTCCACCTTAGCCCTACCCAATGTGTCGATTGGCATCCACCACGGGTACCCAGTGATGTTGGTACCATCCATTGTCCCTGAGAATTTGGGCGGCCGCTTCTCCAAGAACGACTTGACGCCTTCCAAATTGTCACTGTCTACGTTAGCACATCCCACTATCTCCGAACAACATCAACTTACTGGCTCCCAAACAACTCATAAATCACCCTTGAGTCAAGCAAATGCTGTCCCTCGGGACTCCCTGTATCCCTATACATCAACTCCTTCATCAAATATGTACTCACCACGCTAGTGTTCTTCACCACATCTTCAGCTATTTCTATCGCCCGAGGCAATACATCCTCGGGCCTGTCCAGCAGTTCACTGAACAGGCCATCAAAGACCTTGTCTTTGGCAAGGTACACATTGCCTGTGGTAATGGCCTGCATGGCACGCGAGTGCCCAATCAGACGCGGGAGGAAGAAGGAGGAGCATGCTTCCATGATGAGGCCACGGCGCGCAAACACAAAGCCAATTTTGGCGTCGCGATAGGCGACTCGGATGTTCATAGGCAGTGTCATTGTGATGCCGATTCCGACGGCGGAGCCTTGGAGAGCACCGATGGTAGGCTTGCGGCAGTGGAAGATGGACAGGGTTACTCTACCACCTCTATACATCACATTAGCATCTCCTAACTTTATGTGTTGTCTTCTGCTCCTGGATGTGTTGGTGAAAAAAAGTAGAAGACGTACCCATCCCTGTGATCCTGCACTCTCTCGGCCCCCTCCCCATTGACCCCCCCTCCAAATCCGATATCCAGATCTGCTCCAGCGCAGAATATTCTCCCATTGCCCGTTACAACAATGCACTTGACACGCGCATCGACGTCAAACATAGCATACGCCTTCTCGATCTCAGCACGCATGGTATCCGTGAAGGCATTGTGTTTACCGGGGCGGTAAAGCGTCAGAATGATGATGCCGGGCTCAGAGGCGTGGTGTGTTGTACGTATGCTTGTCCACTGCTCGTTCAAGTCATTATAGCTAACTGGTAGCGTAATGTCTGGCATATGGCGGGGGGAGACCTGGCGTGGTGACATGGTGCATGCAGTGTGATCCAGTAGACGCACAACAGAGTAATGAAAAGGGGTACAGGTGAGTTCGAACTATCGCAAGTGTTTATTGAAGCTACATAGTCGACGTACCTTGTTTGTGATGCAGCGTGGGGATCAGCAATGATGCGGAGAAACAGGGACCTCGGCCCTTATGGTATTCGACGTCGACTTGGTATAGCCAATGGGAGAACTGCTGACGCCGAGAGAACGACTCTTCATATACGTAGTAAGCGCCAGACATCTTCCAGCCATTATGGTGATTTCCAAGAACATCCAATTCAGACCATATAAACACAGCACTATAGAGTAGACTACCAAGTTAAATGCAGAGTGAAAGATAGTAAGTCAGGTGGTGATAACGATAGTGCCGATCGGCAACCGTGCCACCCCTGCCAAAATTTCGAGAAATCGTAACCCACCAAGCTTGCAATACACCAGTACGATTGGTAAACCTGTGATATCTTTCCGCGCACTCGTGTTGGTATGCAACTGCAATATCGTATGAGAACACTTACAGTGCTTATTGTTCTGAACAGTTTTCATATTTCAGCTTCTGCCTAGTCAGCCTGAGTGGCTATCCACACACGCCTTGTCTTCAAAAAAAAATGGCGCCTGAGAAAAGCGCAATGCCTCGCAAAGCCCCCTCGACAGTCGCAGACTTCACAATTATCCCGCTGAACCTGCCTCCATTCTCTGGTCTACCTTCTGCGCACCAAGAAACACAACATTACCTATACATTAAGCCTCACGAACCTAGCGCACATACAGCAACCGCTGAGCGCAGCCTTTTCATCGCGAATATACCCATCGATGCCTCAGAAGCCAATATCCGCGCACTATTTGCAAATGAATTGGGCGGTGCGAGAGTGGAGAGTGTGGACTTCGACTCCTCGGTTCCCGCGCGCCCGTTGCATAAACGCTGGAAACAAGATAAGCGTATCGACGACAGCGGGGAGGGAGAAATCAGGGGCAAGAAGAGGAAGAGGAATGATGCTGAGGTTATTGCAGAAGGTGTGGTAGAAGATGAAGAGAGCGCTTTGCCCGCACTGTGGGGCAGTGAAGTTCGGCGGAGTGGGAGTACAGCAGTTGTCGTGTTTGTGGATAAGCGGAGTGCGAAAGGAGCGATGAAGGAGGTTCAGAATACGGTCAAATCTGGCCGCGCTGTTACATGGAAGAGTGGGAGTGGATTAGGTGTTGAGCGTGAGTCTGATCCATTCATTTTCATTAGCAAGAGTTCGATGTATACTGACCTGACCATAAATAGGCTACAAGGCTCATTTGCAACTCACATACCCGAGTGCCTCCGCCCTCCAGTCCTCCATAAACGCATACCTCTCACAGTTCACTTCGCTCGAATCTACTCGCGCCAAATTGCTCAAGCACGCCCGCACCGTGCCCGACGAAGATGGTTTCATAACTGTGACCCGGGGCGGTCGTGCCGGCCCAGCACGACTCGAAGAAGCCGAGAAGAAGCAGGCCGAGTTGGAGGAAAGGCGGAAGAACAACGGTGTCAAGGATGACTTCTACAGGTTCCAGAACCGTGAGAAGAGAAAGGAAGCTGAGATCAATCTGAGAAAGAGGTTTGAGGAGGACCGCAGGAGGGTGGAGAGGATGAGGGAGCGAAGAGGGAAAGTCAGGCCAGAAACCTAGTTTGGATATGAGGAACGTATGTGGTGTGATCGGGTAGCTTCAAATGTTATGTGCTTGGTTTACTGACACGGTGATTATATATCCTTATATCCTACCTGAAAGCTATCGAAATCTGTCGCATCCGCTTTATTACAATTGCCGGCTCTTTATCGATACTTCATAATCAGCGTGACCAATCTTGTAGATTTCATCTGAAGAGGATCTACTGCAACCTTGTCACAACAGTACGTCTCGGGATCAAGAGTTGAAGAGAAAAGATGAGAGAAGTACTTGTGTAAATTGGGACATACAGGTAATGCAATATGTACCCAAGAGTAAGGCTCACAATGAAGAACTGACATTCATATGTATATCTATACTAGAACAGTTTCCAACAACTAAGAACGTAATGAAAAATCCACATAGTAAAGACCCGCCGCGATGTTTCCACTAACGCTATGACAGTACACTCTGCATACCATATACATGTCCCGCCCCCGTCTTTGAAGATTTCATCATGAACACCACCTGGTCTCTCCGAGAAACAGTGACAATATGTGCTGCATCTGAAAGCGTACACACGTTGTCTAAATATGACCTAGCTTACAGCATGTTTTCACCTTGGCAAGAACATGGGTGCGAGTGGTATCCTGACGGAAGCTGATGCGCTAGCGTGTGTGCAAGACTGTCAGAGATTGTCTTGACACTCTTGACAGTCTGAGTCGCATCGTGCTGGACGGTGACATTGTCGGCAGGTGGAGCGGCAGAATCATAGCACTTGACCTGTTGACTGTGGGTGCCTGAAGTGTGAGTAGCAACAGCGTTACTGTCGCTACTGGTGGCAGTTTGGTTCTTCCGCTGCTTCAAGCCTGTGCAGTGTGCATGCTGATTTTGTGCTCCCAGATCAACACAGTTGCTTTCTGAGCCGCGAGAGACTTTTTTCAGCGGTGGATAGGTTACAGTGAGATCCCTACGCAAATCGATGGTGCTTGCATGCTTGCGCTGCTGGTTTTTTTGCAGAGTGCTTCGATCTTCAGCATTAGAGTCGTTCGGGGTGTAAGGCAAGACGGGGGACCTGTCGGAGAATGACGAGAGTGCAAAAAAGGCTTTGAGGTACGGACTGGTTGGTCGGTCGGTCGAGGTTTGATCGTTGGTAGCGACGGGAATGCCAGTCCGTGGACCAGTTTCCGTATTAAATACTCCAACTGGGTCGTTCGTACTGGGGATGACATCAACACCAGAGTTCTTACGCGCAAACTCAGGTAGAAGAACGGCTTTTGAACTAAGAGGTGCCTTGTCTTCTTCTGAACGCATCGTCGTGTGTGCAGCATTCATGCTGTCACCATTATCATCACCTTTTTGGTGTATCCACTGGCAGTTGCGAAGGTGCGTAGGCTCGAGTACCGCCTGCTTGTCAATGGCATTCTTGAAAGTCACCGATTGCGATCCGGACTTGCCACGCTGCGGACGGTTGTGATGCGACTTGCTATGCACCTTTTCCCATACAAGCGACGAGAGGCCTCGCGGGAATGTGCTGGATGCCTTCAATGAGCTACACTCCCAATACAACTGCCTATCGCAAAGATGCAAGAGGCGATGACTGAGGAGGCGTTCTTGAAGAGCCCAAGCGCGTGTATCCCAGCCAAAGCCAGAGTTGGCAAAGTCACTTGCAGGTAATGTGGCGGAGGCGGACGGTCGTTTGCCAGCCTTGCTGAAACTCTGAGTAAGTGCCTTTGCATTCGCATTTTGCAGGGCAGCGCCAGGAGCCATATCAATGGCCGCAGGTTTATCAATGCAAGACCTGTCAACCTGGTCAAGTACGATTGTTAGGGCAGCATTACGGAATACTGATGCCATCTTCGCACATTCGCTTCGCTTGTCGTCTTCAGAATCCTGAAGTATACAAAGGGAGTCGATCCAGATGTACCGGTAACCGAGATTTTGCGCAGCCTGAATACCAGAATTAAGCGGTAGAGGTAGTACTTGCCGTTGCAGGCCCGACTGTGCGCTCTCGAGTTGATCCGTTGTCAGTTTCGCACTTGCCTTGTCCCATACGTAGCTGAGAGTGGCATATTCGATGGCCTGATAGCCCTGAACAATTGAAGCGCTATCGACAATGCGAATAATGCTTTCACCAGTGCCCTCAGGTTGAGTGTCGACTAAGCGTGTCGGTAAGCTCCTGTCCGTCATGGCATACTGGCGACAGGTGTCATGGGTGTGAGAACACTCCTGGATCCAGCACTTGGCATTCTCGAAGAGATCCTGACTGTATTCGTCATTTGCATTAGCAGAGCGGTCGAGGTGGTCGCAGCAATCAACACTGTTCTTGTGAACAAGCATTTCTACTGCTTGCAGCTCTTGAGCCGGCGCAGGAAAGACGGCCTTGGCATCGGGCCATTCAAGACAACATGGCGCTGGAATGAACCTCAATGAGAGAAGTGCCGCACTCGGTCGTGAGTTCGGGTCTGCAGCCAACATATCCTTGAGCGTACCAACCATCAGTTGCTCAGTGGGAGTCCCAGCTTCCTCAAGGAAATTTGACAACCAGTTTTGTAAGCTCGGCACGTCTTGCCAGTAGTGTTTTCCTGTACGTCCACTATATTCTTGACGGAAATTGTGCCACTTCGAATTGGATTGACCAAATGATGCAGATGCCATTTCCGCGAAGACACACCCAAGACTCCAGATATCTGCAGCTTGTTTACGGGTGAATCCTTCGAATACCTCGGGTGCAACATATCGTCTTGTTAGGGGCTTGTTTTGACTATCGGACGGATTGCCCAAAGAGCTGATACCGAAATCACAGAGTACCACATGTGGGAACTCTTGGTCACCCTGAGCGACAAGAATGTTCTGCGGCTTGATGTCCATGTGCTTGATGACAGGGCGCTGCTCATGTAGGTACCTAATCGATGACACAAGACAACCGAACATCTTGCTGACGACGTTGACAAAATTGGCTGGTTGTTGTAGCGTAGCCTGTTCGAGCCAGAGTGCAAGCGTGGTTTCCGCGACAGGGGCTACAAGGATAGACATCTTGTCGTCCCTCGAGTATGCTCCGAGGAAACGGATTATGTGAGGATGGCGCAATTTTTGCAGGACGTTTACTTCCTTGTTGAGCTCATTAATAGCAGATGGATCGCGATTCTTGAGCGTCTTCCGGCCTAGCCGTAAGTTCGTGGCTCGATGTAATACTTCATCGACAGTACTAAACCCGCCAGCACCGAGTAGTCTTACACTCAGGAATGACTGTGATGTAAAATCTTGTATCATGTCCAGTACGGCATTTGACGATGTGGTTGCCTTAATCTTGCCAGTTGGTGCGTCTAGAACAACAGAAGTTGGGATGGATTGATCCACTGTACGATGCTGTGCGGATGATTCGACTAGATTGGCACTGGTTTGCAGATCAGACGTATCATTAGATGATACAGAAAGCGGGTTGTTTCTGTTCGTAGCGGCTGTTACGAGACCGACGCCGTCCTTGCTCAGACAAACTCCGCGAGCCACGAGAGGTTGCGAGGGGACCGTAAGGTTCCCAACTAAAAGGCCGGAGATAGCATCTCCGGCCATAGCAGTTTGGTCATCTCTTGTTGTCGAAGAGTGCTGTCCATGGGTTGAGCATTGCTCGTTCGGCTTTTGCAAGGAGCTCTGCTTCTCTGGCTCCGAGGTGGGGAGTGAGGGTTGGATCTGTAGTTGAACAACTTGAACTTGCTTTGTGAGGTTGGCATTTCCAGATTTTGATGCCAATTGGAATTGGAAGAAGCTGCTGTGAGGCAACATGCTTTCAGAGCTGTTGTCGCCGCCGCTGCCGCCACCGCCGCCACTGCCACCATAGTATTTAGGGCCGAAGTTGTCCCGAGGATCGCTTTCTGGTGGAGGCTGTGAAGGCGCACCGTCATAGTCGTCACTGCTGGGCTTGTCATCGTCATCATTATTGTTATCGGAGTCCTGGCTGTCATCGTCGCTGTCATCGTTCCAGTCAAGCATACACTTGCCTTGCTTGAAGTGATCTATATGATATTAGTTACACCTAAGAGCTGAATCGCGCTACTTCTTCTTCATGGAATACGTACCTGCTATGTGGTCGATGCGATCCTGTCTTGAATCGAACCGATGCTTGCAGAAACCGCAGTTTCGTGGAAACTCAGTTTCAGAGCACACGACGCTCGATTGCTCATACTCATCGCTGTTTACATTTGGATGAATGTTTCGGAAATGCTATACAGATGTTAGTGCTCTCAACCGTCCACAGAGAGGTCATACTTACCTGCACGAAATGGTACTTCCTAAAGCAAGGCCGCACGTTCTCTGCACCTTCGTTCGTGCACAAGCTGCAGACCCATGACTTGCATGGGTAGCCCTCTTCTTCATTCCTCTTCCAGTCACACTTACGGCCGTAACGCTTGCCGCACTTGCGTGTGCATTGATAGATTTTGTTGCTGTCCCTCGACAACAGTTCACAGTTTTCAGTAGGTGTACAGCGCTTCTTCCCACCACGCAGAGTCGATGCCGGTTGGCTCGCCGTTATTGTGTCGTCGCTGGGACGTCTCTCTGAAGTTTCAGTATCCTCCTGTGTAGCCAACTGGGCAAGTTGTTGCTGGAGAATTGTTTGTTGCTGTGTCATTAGGTCTGTTGTATAAGATTCGGACCAGCACAAGGCTGGCTGCATGACATCGGTTTGCGATTTGTATGCTGAATCGTGCCCCCCCATACCCTGTTTCAGTAACCGGCTGAACCATTGCCGGATAGAATCTGATGATTCTCCAGTGAGCTGACTGAGCGACTCGATATGTCGGTCGCTGGGCAACACAGCGTATTTATTGAACCATGTCGCGCATACATCAGCTGCCTCATCAGAAAGGCCCAAAATGGTTTCTATTTGGGGAGAAGGTGCCGATGAAAATGAAGAAGTTGTGTAGTCTGCCGATCTCTCTTGACGCTTGGACTGAGGGAAATCATCAACGTCAAGCTGAAGAGGCCTCTTGCCCAACGAAGTACCAAGTGAATACATATCGAGCGTCTGTATAGGTGTTACTGGATATGAGTTCAAGATAAGTGATTCTGGTGTGAGATGGCTACTCCATATTGAAGCGCTACCTATAGTGTTATCCATAGACTGTTGGTAGTCAATAAACGATCTCGATCGCAAAGTAAGGACCCACCTACAAGGTTCTGGGACATGTAGCTCATATCCTGAGAGGGGGTCGAAAGCACGTTCGGATCGATGAAAGATGTGGTCGTGTCGATGCCCTCGTCACCAAAGAAGAAACCAGAGGTGTTATCCTCGTTAGTCTTCGTAAACGGCTGCTGCTGCTGTGGAATCGTTGCAAACATGTTGCTGAAATCCATATCGAATCCAGCGCCCTCCATTGCTTGAATGCGCTTGTGTATGGGGTGTGGGAAGGGCGTTGCCAGTTGGAAGAGTTGGTTAGTAGTCACAGCAGAGGCTTGGAACTCCGAAAATGAGTGTAAGTGATGAATAGTGACTCAAAAGGCCTGAGGCCAAGTACTTTAGATCTAGGACGCTGCGAAGGTGAGATTACACCGATACGCGGAGTCATAAAGCAGCCCTTCTCTGCTGCTTCGAAGGGCGGTTCAGGTGTTCTTCAGGCGACCACCGGATCTTGCTTTAGAGAGGATTTGTGTTCACTTCCGTAATTTACCGTATCATCAGTCAGCATTTCCAAATATGCAGTACTGGTCCTCAAAGCCCCAATGGAATTTTGGAGGCAATCACAAAGATAAATCTTACCTTCGGCACCCCATTGATGTTTTTTTGGATAGTTTCTAACTCGCTCTCAATTTGGTATCAATATAAACAAGACTGTCAGTCAGAACGGAGAACGGGCAATTTGAGATTCTATACGAGCATAAGCGTTAAAACATAGTAATACCGCCCTTTTTCCATACACCAAAGTCGCAATGTGTGGCTGTGTCCTGCTGCACTACTAGCAAAGCGAAGCAACTGCGCAGATCCCTCGATTCGCCATATGGATTATGCATTATGCACACCATTTCACAGAGGATCGACTGTCTTTATAAGGCTTTCACCAAACTCTGCCGTAACTGTAGTCTTCCCAGCTAGAATCAGAATTGAACAAACCAGAATTCTTTTTACATCGAATGGCTATGCGCCGATGCTCATTGAGAGCGGCCATGCAGCGTGTCGTCTGCGCCCCCCCCCCCCCTCCCCCCGCCCCCGCATTGGGTTTGTATACAGTCTACCAATCGCTTGCTCTGCATAGCCAGGATCGCTTTGAATACCTTGAGAGCATCGCTAACATTCCCGAATACTACGCCACTTCTTCCCCACCAAATGTATTCAAGCGTGTGGCGAGAGATAACCGATGCAGCCCGGTTAACGAGACAGGTATCCAGGATGATACTGAGTGAGTGCGATAGCTCTCGAGCGCCAAGTGTGCAACCACTGATGCAGCGTCTATCACGTGTTGGTCCAATGCTCCTTACCCGTACTGATATGCACTTTTTACGCCCATTCGTAACATAGATATGCCAGGTAACTAGAGACTTCCGACGACTTATGAAGGGGTTCCGCAAAAGTGGTATGTATACACCTGACAGTATGTTTTCTCAGTCTACTGGTAACTTTTCAGTGAGAATCTCAATCTCAGCCGCATACCAGTACTCCTATACATATCCAACTGCTCTACGATGCATGCCCTTGTCGCCTCCTTCTCCCTCCTCCCGAACCTGGAGCACGTTGCGGCATCTTCACTTACCTTTCGCACAGTATACATGAATGATTCTATGACAGCAATGGTCCCTGCAAGCTTGTGCAGGATCCGTGCCACGTTGTATCTGCGTACAACATCGGTCGCAAGATTCCACTTCAGCCTCTTTGACCTATACGTGTTGAGTTTTTTTTTGAATACGATCATAGCGAGAAACATGTAATGATTTAGGAAATCAACTGAGCTCATCCACCACAATACTGCAACAGTCGACGAGGACCACATAGGTGTTGGCGTAGGGACTTCGAACTCTGGGGTTTTAAAAATCTATGAGAGGGGGGGCTTGTATGGAACCCGATGAAGTGGCTGTAAAGCTACTTGGTATTGATGAACATATGGTATGGCTGGTCTAGAAGCAATATGGCATCAGCAAAATAAGGCTTGGGGGGGGGGGGGGGGGGGGGGGGGGGGGGGGGGGGGGGGGGGGGGGGCTGGGGGGGGGGGGGGGGGGGGGGGGGGGGGGGGGGGGGGGTGGGGGGGGGGGGGGG